>NW_018924386.1:2417-61676 GCF_002207925.1 Prunus avium | reverse complement strand
AGTATTCAAATCTCACTCTCCTTTTCTTTCTTCTCTTCTGATGGTATATATTACAAATGAACGAACATGCCTATTTATAGGCACTTCTGAAGTTTTCTCGTGAGTGTACAGTGCAAAGTTTCTGCCTCAATTTCAAACAATCACTTTCATCCGTGAGTGTACAGTGAAATTTTTGCCTCATTTTCAAACTTCATAATTGATTGTGGGCTCCACTTCCACTATTTATAACACAACCAAGGCGTAGTAAAGTATTAGAGAGCCACTTATTTTAAAATCTCGGATCTCTCGCTCCACCCTTGCTTCTAAAAGTCGATTTAAAAAAAATGACCGGTTCCTTTAATGAAAATTTCTTTTTTCCCATAACACCCTTATTTCTTTTCCAAAATGACAGCCCTCATCCTTTTCCTCTCCAGTCCGAACTATTCTTCTTCCTCCTTCTCCCATCAATTTAGGTGACTTCTTGGGTCTGAATTAAATTGAATTTTTATGTGTTGATCATCAAATCAATAGATTCATAAACTTTATATTAAATTGGTTTAAAATAGAGTAAAAAAAGTATATTCATATTTGAGCAGTGGGTATGGCTTGATGGATCTGGGCAGTCGCTATGGTGGAGAGAGAGCCAAGGATAGAGAACTAGAGATAGAAAGAGTGAGAACCAGAGAACTTGGGAGGAAGATAGAAAAACGGAGAGAAAAAGAGAGGTGATTTGGGTGGGTTTTGGAGACACAGGAAAACAGATGGTGGGGGACGTAAGAAGAAAGAAGACAGAAACAAAGATAAGAAAATAAACGGCGGTGGAGATATAAAGAAATACCCGTTTGGTAAGCTGGACTGGACTAGATTGGATTAACCTTTCTACATTACACTGGACTGGTTAGGATATGACTGGATTTTAAGAAGTTGTTTGGTGCAGTACAACACCAAAGTTGAGAACTTGAGATTAGTATGCCATTTATTTATTTATTTGTTTTTATATTCCCATTTCCAAATTAATTACAACAAAATAAATTTTCAATCCAACAAAAAAATACAAATATAAAATAAAGGGTGGAAGCTAGAAGACGAAAGGCATGAGGTGGAGTTTGATGGCAGCAGCAGGTACCCAGAAGTAGACGCCAACACTCAAGCTTTCACTTCCTCCCCAAATACCAGATTTACCTACTCTTCATCAGATCTTGAATTTTCAGCCACCTCCCTTCATATCTCAAAGAACAAAAAATTGCAAAATTATATATATAAATAAAGAGGAAGAAGTTATGAATTTGCCTTTTACCAATTTTTTCTTCCACCATATGCCTTTCATTCAAGATCTGAGGTCTATATATGGCAACGAAGAAGATTTGGCAGAGGTGAAGAGAGAGAGGATCTGAGAGAAGAGAGAAGAGGAGAAAAGAAGAGAAGTGGGGAAGAAAGAGAGAAGAAGAAGAGAGAAGAAGAGAAGAGAAGAGAAGAGAAGAGAAGAGGGGAAGAGAGAAAGAAGAAGAAGAGAGAGAACAGAGAAGACAGAGAAGACAGAGAAGCGAGAGAAGAAGAGAGATGGCTGGAGGCGTGCTCTCTGGCTTCGAAACCCACGTCTGGGGTTGGGTTTCTAAGCCCCAATTATTTGGGACTTGGATCCAGAGTCCATATCCAGTCCTAGACACACTTTAAGTCCACCAAATAATGGCTAGGACACATGTCCATTTTAATTGAAAATATCCAGTCCAGTCCAGCTTACCAAACGGGGCCTAAGGGATTAGGTTAGGGTTGGGATTTGGTATTTGGGCTGCTGCGAAATGGGCTGGGATAAAAGTAACTGGGCTGCTGGCATATTAAACCTTTTTGTTTTTCTGTTTTTGTTGGAAATGTTATATTAACCTTATCATGAATAAGAGTTGCACAATTAAAAATGTGTGACCCAACTAAAAATGTTATATAATTTTTAATATGTTAATATTAACTAACAATGAATGCACTTGTTTAATTTATGATATTTTTTTTATGTAACTTTTATTTATTAAATCTTATTTCATCTTTAAAAAAAATTTATGAACATTTCAAAGGAAATAGTAGTATAGTAGATAGCACCATTACTTATAATTATATGTATATTTAATTTGTTTAGATAAATTACATGATTTTATAGATCAATCTGATCGACAAACCGATTGATAGTTCAATGTTTATATTTATGTGCTTCTATTGCTAGCAGATGGCACAATAATTAGAAGAAGACTCTTAGAATCATTTGCTTGGTTAGTAGCAGTCAGATATTGTATATAATGTCTTACTTGCTGTGGTGCAGGGGAATATGACTTTTGAAGGGGCACCACCATCAAGAAGCAATATCAAGTTCAAGATTCAACTTGTTCTCTTTTGCTTGGTCATGGTAGCAGTCGTGTCATTTCTTCTCTGGAGGTTCTCACCTGGACTGCGCTCACTATATAGTGAATGGAGAATGAGAAGGACGCCGTTTCCTATGAATTCTGGGAATTCCGCACCCTCACCATCTACTACTCATTGGCCCATGCCAACACCAACAGCACCTCCAATGCCAAGTCCTCCATGCCTCCGAAGCTGCCATGTATGTGGATATCCCAGTTGCCAGTCATATGTGGCTTGTCCATATTGTGGCCAGATTTCCTCATTATCTGTAACTTAATTAGTTTCTATTTTACTATTAGGATATTAAGACTTATTGGTACCCTATTTTGGTTTAATTATATGGATTGGTACTCTTTTCTTCTCTGGGTTTTGTCCCAAGTGGTTTTCCCCGAGAAGGTTTTAATGAGGCCGCCATTAACATGCTAGCCTTTATTATGTACGTTCTTATATGGTTTTTAATGAAGTAACCTATTTGCTCTATTTTGCCAAGTTGTTTGACAACTTCTCCCCTGCAACACAGAGGCAAAATTTCAGCTTCATGTTCTTTGCTAGTTCACAATTAAAGAACATCAGTAGTATCATTCACATCCCTATCTCCTTAACTCGAGAATATTTTCCGCATCAATCTAATAAAACCTTATGATAAAGTGGAATTAATTCTATTCTTCCATCTGAATGATGTAAACTCGTAAAGTACTTTATATGGCAGAGGTTTTCCAAAAGGTTTGCTTCCATATTTGTTTGTGCACCAATTATTGCTTGCACTTGGACGTTGTCCAAAAGATTAAGAGCTGCATTGGTTAACAAGTAGAGTGTAACACAAATTACATAATGACCGTAGTGTATTTATCATATAGCAAGTGATACCATGCCTATGCATCCCTAAGAGTTAAGGTCACATGTCAAACCCCAAATAATAATGAAGTAGCTTGGTTGAAATCAGAGTATTGCCTACATGAGAGTTGAGATTATTAACCATAAGTATCATAAGTATTGGGTACATTTGCTGCATCACATGCAGAGGAGGGGCTTGTTAATTAATCTGTGAAATTTCGATTATATTAATTGCTTTGTCTCGCCGATCTCCTCCTCTCCTTCAAGTGCTGCCATGAGAATTATATATCATCTTTCTTCTTTATACAAAAGAAATACTCTGCAGTTCAAAAAGTTTCATGAAGAATTTGGCCTAAGTAAAACATGGCATGATCTGCAAATTGTTTCCATTCTTTGTGCAAATTTAGTCACAACACAAAGAGTGGAAACAATTTGCAGGCGCTGATTTGTTTTATAATTATAGTGAAATATAGTTTAATTTTAAGATAATCGCGTAATGATTTTTTTTTTTTACTATATTCTCTGTTTACCACTGACCCATCATGTTGTTTCTTCTTTCATTATTAATTGGGTATACACTGACTTTGTCATTTAGAACAGACTGCCACGTATATGCCTCTGTTCTGTTTCTTTAATTTAGAGACTACTTTGTAATTCCACAATATATTTAATTCAGACGTCAACAGAGAAATCTACAAGTTTAGAGGCTTTGAAATTGTGACCTTGTTTACTAGGCTTCAGAAGAAGATATAGTCAAAAACACAAGTAGCATGTAGAATGGATAGAGCATGTAGTGTAGAGGTTTTGCTTTGGAATCTCTTCCACGATTGTGGGTCGACTATTGTAATGCATGTCTTTAGTTGCAGCACACAAGAAGTATCCGAGGATGGACAAGGAGGTCACAAATTAGAAGCAAAGCATGGTTTGCTTTCGATCAAAAAAAAAAACAGAAGAAGCATGGTTTGCTTTTTCTTCCCTTGAAACTCCATTTCCTCTTGTTTTTATGTGATTCGTAGAAAAAATATATATACTCGGCTGAAGATTCCTATGTTCTTCATGGGCAAAGGAAAACTACCACATCGGCTGAAGATTTCTATGTTCTGCAAATCAAGTCTGTGGAGAGTCACAGAAAGCTCATCTCCTTCTAAGTCACAAACATGCGGGTTCGTTACGTTTGTGGCTCACGATTAAGTTTAATTGTTTTATTACAAAATCTCCGATTTTTCTGTTGGTCAAGTGGGATTTAAGTTTAATAAGGTACAGCAAAACGATTGCTAATTTTAAAGAATATTCCACGCAAAAAGATAAATTTCAGTATAATGGTCACAAACATACAAAATTTAGATTGGAAAACTCATTTTTCAGTCAATAAAATATCTCACATTTCATAGAAGCCCAATGCCCCGCATTAAGACATTCACACTAGCATTTACGATGGACACGGTCCGTGGATCGATTTCACCTCAAAATCGCGACTAAACCAATTACAATATAACAATTTGGTTCGATTTAGTTTTGCCAAAAATCAAGAAAAAAATCGAATCAAACCAAACTAATTTAAGCCAGGTTGGGCTATAAACCCAATTCAACATTGTTAATGCAATTATAGCAACAACAAAAATTCACAACTTGCTACCTTTTTTTTTCTTTACTTTCTAGCTTATCAAACCATCCTAAAACTCAACATGCAATAAAATTTCTTAGTTTAGTTCAATAACTAAAAGCTAATATTGCAAAAGCTCAAAACCAAACAATTTACGGTCCGATTTAGTTTTTAAACCGTTTGACTTTTTCTTGGTTTAAACTAAATCAAATTGCGAATTATGATTTGATTTGGCTAGTTTAGTCGGTTCGGGAGGATTAATACCCACCCCTATGAACATTCACATTAGTAAAGTATCTTCTACATCAAAATTGTTGATGCACGATTTTTGCACCACTAGTCAAAGTGCATCAAAACCTGGTCAACCCTTCCTTAATGCTGGACTTAGGGTTTTTGAGGTCGCGCTTTTGTATGTTTTCTGTTGCACTTGGGGTGCCAAGCATGGTGGACAACAACTCTAAATTCCTGAAATCGAAACATGGTGACGGGTCCACCAACCACCCTCTAATCCATGATTCTTATTTAATTTACATTTGTTGTGGCATGCCCTACCCTTATATCCACTAAAAAATAAATATTTTAGTCTACACTATCTATCCATGAACAAAACTTCAGAATAATTAAGCAGTTCCCACAAATCACATAAAAGGATCACCTGCTGTAGGTAGAGGAAAAGTCGCGTCGTGATGGTCGTACTCCTGCCTCAGCCTGTTCCAATTCACGCTGAAGCTCTCTCTGCCAAAGGAAAAGGTTCAAGATATTAGTATGCAACTCTTCTTCGCTGAAGTATTACATGTAACATTTTTTTAACCCAGAAACAAGAGACTGCAGAAAATGCATCCTCTTAAAGGCCCATGACTTACAGATACAGTATTTCCACCTTTTCAGTTCCATTCAGGTTTCCTGAATGACACTAGTAAATATAATAAACTTGAATGGTATGACTTTGTTCCCCCAGCAAGTTAATAATTTGTCAAAGAATGATACTTTATCAGAGGACTTGGGCTGGCAGAAAACTGGAATGACCAAATACTTTGCCAACAAAAAACAAAAAAGAGAAGATGAATTCTCATTTCCTTCCAAGTGATGACTTCAAAATATCTACTTGATTCATTCTCGTGGGTGTCCATGCATGTATGATGTATGTATTCATAAATAGATACATCTTACATGTATAGATACGTAGAGATGGGAGAGATGGAGGAATGCTAGCATTGATATAAAACCCTACATGCATATATCAGTAGGTAGAGGGAAAGAGGGAGGAAGGGGAAAAGCATGATTGCCAATGGATATGGCATTACAGAAAGCAGTTAGGCCCAAGTCCTCTTGGCCTTCACGGTCCTTATAATCAAACTAATATGAGACATGCAACAAGAATACAAGGGGAAGGTGTAGTTTCAAAGTCAATAATATTTAGTCTCAAAGACTGTGAACCATGGTCTGACAAATTCCTCACCCAAATTTGTCATAATCTGCCAATTACCAGTGTTTCCAATGTCAATTATTTGAGACTTAGCAGATCCAGATAGTATGGAAAAGGGTTTTCATCGCAGATCAAGACGGTACTGAAAAGGGCTTTTACCTGGCTTGTCTTTCCTTCTCCATCTCAAGGTTTTGTCGCAGCTCCCTGGTTTTTGCACGCTCAAGTTCTAGCAATCTCTGTCTCTCGATCTCTTTTTCAACTTCAGCTGCTCTCTCCCTGGTACATTAGTCCATATGTTAGTTGTGGACCAACAAATATCTAATCACTACAATATAAAAAAAGATGAGCCACTAAGGAAGCAACACCTCTCAAGTTCTTGAAGTAGCTCAGCTTCTGGTAAAGCTGCCTCTTCAAAACATTTCTGGCGGGCACGTCTCATAAGAAGTTTTTTCTGCCTGCAGGCGACTATGTCTTCATGGAGCTTGGACTTTTCTCTGATAGCAAAGGAAGATCAGAAAAACTGAATTTGAAGTCTACAAAAATACCAAGCTAAAAGCAACTGGAAACCTTCCCAAAAAAAAGGCACAAAAGTTGAAGAATTTAACATGTATTAGATTATTTATTTTGTCAAGCTGATGCATGTAAGATTTGATTATTTTAAAATTGGGTGCTCATCTGCCATCAAAGATTAGGTGCCTTCAAGATAAGGTCCTATGGCAAACTGGACTCAGAACATCTTAACAACCAACGTTTGAGCTAGTGGATCCTTCAGTAAGATAAGAACCTCATTCTTTTCAACATAAAAAACGCCTGGGAGAAGTACTACTTGACAGTGCGACACAATATGTTGCAATTCAATATAAGTAAGGATGCAAGCTTAACAATAAAAATTGTAAAATAGCCTGATTACTGACTGCTGATATTCTGAAGCTCATCTAGTGTTGTCTAGCAGTTAGTTTTATTACAGGCTAATACCAATTAAAACTAGGGATGGAAAAATTTAACACAAGAGGTAAAACTGCTGGAATTAGCAAAGTTGTCTGTGTTACCAGCCTATAGCAATTTCAAAGTAAAAAAACAAAATTTTTAATAAGAACTTGAAAGTAATATTCAGAGGTATTTATAGACGTGAAAGAGGGTGTCGCCAGTACATGTGTGGTAAGTGGTAAAAATATTTTTACCACTTACAAGGAATGAATATACCATTAATATTTTTACCACTTACAAGGAATGAATGCAATCCTTGATTTGCTTAAGGCGTGCATCATCTTCCACAGGAGCTGAAAAACAAAGTGTTAAGTTTACCATTTCCACAAACAAATTTTAACATGACCATTCTCAAACGGCCAATAGCTGTAATGAGAAATATAAGGAAAGAAAGCTTTACAGCTTAGAGAAAGAATCTGATGTCCATCTTTGATTGGTGATTCATGTAATGCATGTTCTTTCTGAAGGATGTCCCATTCTAATTCAGCCTCCTCTAGTTCCTATGACATATTCAGTTAATACAAAGACATGTATAAGTTTGGAATGTAATGAAAAGCAACAATAGTAATTCAGGCTTACCATAACCTCTTGGTCAATTTTGTTTGAGAAAATATCAAAGTACGACTTTGCAGAAGTTAAACTGGCAAGGACCTGTTACAAATTAATAATTATATATTACCTTCTAGGAGATGGAAAGGCAGTATAAGTCAACAACTAATCTATGAAACCCATGGAAAAAGCAAGGGATATAAAATTTCTTTAGTAGATGGACGTGAGGTAGATCAATTTCATCTCTTATCCTAATCCCTCCCTTTGTAACATTTATAGGACACAGACGAATAGTTATCCTGTTTTTCTTATTTTGGGAACATAAGAATTCATATCTGTTTCAAGCTTCTACAGCAATATCAAAGTAATAGATAATTGCCCAAAGTTCTAAGATGTTTTTTTTTAATCTTTCAATATGTTAAGTAAACATTGGATGGATGCCTGTTCAGATAGAATTTGAGATGTATAGATACCATAACAGTTATGACTCTTAGTATCCCAATTCGATCGAAGATAAGGCAATTCGCATGGCGTAGCTAATTCATGACTGTGATCTGGTCCAAAGGTTTTTACGATGTAAACCTAACGTTTCTTGTCATAATTCACCGCCAAAAAAGACAGATAATTCTCTCTTATCAACCACCTAGGTGATTGCACCCTATTTGGTCGATCATTGTACTTTCACACCTGCCTTTGAGCAACACCATTGTCTCCTTGTTAATTTTCCTTCCTAATTATAAATCAATGTATCTTTCTTTACGTTGAATCCAATAGCCTTTGCATAACTTAAGTAATATTCCTCTGCTAACTCTAGCGTTTTAAACTCTAACCCTATAACATCTTTTTTCCTCAATTGCTTCCAATTAAGCCCATTATACTGTCTACTTTGACTTATCGATTGTTCGGTTGACATTTTTCCACTGTCCACTACCTGTGCATCGTGACTTGACACTTCACAACCACCAAGATATCCTTCATCAATGGAAGCAAGATTTGATGCCTCTAAGCCCCTCACCGTCTCACCAGTGCATTCCATAACTCATCTACTAACTACAATTATACAATATGTCCTAACATTACATAATGTAAAGAAGCAATTTCATAGCGTCAACAAACTATTGGGTAATCTAAACATGTAATTGCATGAGGTCATGCTGCTATTGCACATGGGGTGTACAATGCAATTACATAACTCATAACACGATATGCTTACAATTTGTACCTCTTACTTCCGAATGGTTCGATGCCTCCATCCTTCAAACTCCAGTATGGCGCCTTCATCCTTCGAAGTCAGTACGTCACCGCTTCTACCCTTGGCAAACATTCAGAAAATGTCCAAACTTGAAAGCGGTTGAATGTCTCAAAACGTCTTCTTCGTTCACATCGTCGATAAATTTAGTTTAGGGTTTATGAGGAGATGAATGAGATCCAGACGAAGGAGGAGATCCAAATGGTGCACGCCTCATTTTTTTTCTTCTAGACCTTGCCTCTCTCTCACATGATTAATATTCACAAGTTCATAACAGCCTTACGAAGTTTCCAGGTCATTGATTCCCAACCACAGGATTAAAACATTAAAGTCTAACCGTTGAAAACTTTGATGTATTGATACTTCGAAGTATATTAGAATTTTCTCTGTCTGCAACCCAGATTAGGACACACTTCTTTGGAATGAGCTTTTAGTCCTTTTGCAGTCAATTCATACAATTTATTATATGCATTTATCTTCTATATATATAAACAAAAGGCAGAGAATGGTAAAACATTCAAAATACTAGAAACTACCATTTGTTAATATAAACATTAAGAATTAAAATTATTAATTAAATGAGGATAATATGGTAAATTCTACTTTTTAATATTTAATAAATAAAAAAAATTAAAAGCAAAATCAGATAATGAGTTCTACTTTTTTGGAACACAACTACCCATTATTTTTTTAAATTCTAAAATAAAATTAAAATTTTAAATAAAAAAACCAATTGGTGGGCCAGTAGATACAAAGCAAAAGGCAGAGAATTGTGAAACATTCAAAATACCAGAAAATGCCATTCCGGTTTACCTGTTACCAAAGTTCCTGTGCCCCTGTTTCCCTGCTAGTTTCGTCACATGTGGCAAGCCACTTAACACCACTTAACTCTGTTAACTCTTTTTGCTTCTTTTTACTGTTTGTTTTTTTCCTTTTTCTCACTGTTCTGCCCCTTTCTGTCTTCTCTGCTTCCCTCTCCCCCTCTCTCCTTCGTCTCCCCTCCTCTCCTTCCTTTCTTGTTCTCTTTTCCAGATCTCAACCTCCACGTTTTTTTTTTTTTGCTTTTGCTTTGTTTTTCTTTTTCTCTACTCTCCTTCTTTTTTCTTTCTTTTCTGAGTTCCTCCTTCATCACTGCGGAGATGGTATGAGTTGGCTGGGGCCAGTGGCGGACCTGTGCAGGCGCAAGGAGGTGCACTTGCACCTCCGGTCGCCGAAAAAGTCCATTAGAGCAGCTGGAGTTGCACCTCTGCTCCAGACCATTGATGCATAGAAGCTGTTCGACGAAATGCCCAAGAGAACTTGCGTTGCTGCTGTGCGCGCTGCGCGCAGCGCACGCGTGCTCCTGTTTTTTTTTACTAAAAGCAAGAGTGTAGCCGAGCGGCTATACGCTGTAAACATTCAGCGCGTACAGCTCGCGCACGCTCCTTTTTTTTTAACCAAAAGCAAGAGTTTAGCCAAGCGGCTATACGCTGTAAACATTCGAATTTACTAAAGTAGGTGGATTTGAAAAAATGCCTTTCAGCATGTGAAGAAGCAAGGACGATTTTGGGCTGTGGGCTTTCGGGCTTTTTTTTAGGCTTTTCAAAGGGCCTTTCAAAGGGCTTCTTTGGGTTTTAATTGGGTATTTTCTTTATTCAATTAGGTTTTGAGAATTCCTTAATTAAGTAGGATTAGCAATTCTCTCTATAAAAGACCAATTTAACATCACCCAATTTCATCAAAGTGTGTATTTACTGATCTAGCAGAAAAATTGGGTTTTGATTGGGTTTTTGTAATTCCTCACTTAATTGAGTTTTTGTATTCCAATTAAAACCCAATTAAGTTTTCTTTATTTAATTGGGTTTTGGGAATTCATTATTTAAGTGGGATTGAGAATTCTCTTTATAAAGGATCAATTTAACATCACCCAATTTCATCAAAGTGTGTATTTACTGATCTAGCAGAAAAATTGGGTTTTGATTGGGTTTTTGTAATTCCTCACTTAATTGAGTTTTTGTATTCCAATTAAAACCCAATTAAGTTTTCTTTATTTAATTGGGTTTTGGGAATTCATTATTTAAGTGGGATTGAGAATTCTCTTTATAAAGGATCAATTTAACATCACCCAATTTCATCAAAGTGTGTATTTACTGATCTAGCAGAAAAATTGGGTTTTGATTGGGTTTTTGTAATTCCTCACTTAATTGAGTTTTTGTATTCCAATTAAAACCCAATTAAGTTTTCTTTATTTAATTGGGTTTTGGGAATTCATTATTTAAGTGGGATTGAGAATTCTCTTTATAAAGGATCAATTTAACATCACCCAATTTCATCAAAGTGTGTATGCATCACAAGAATCCTACGTTTTTCTTTTCCTTCTTGAGTACGCCAATCCAAAGTAAGTAAGATGCATATATATATTTTCTTGAGCAAACGCCGATTTTGTTTATTCTTTTTTTAATATTTTTTTTTTGCTTATTTAGCTCTCCATGTATTAGTAAGATCAATAGCAAACTCGAGGAACAATTGTAGGTTAATTGTAATGTTATTTTTTTTTTCAATTAATTATGAATAACATTAGTATTGTTTAAATTATAAAGATTTTTAGTAGTCTTCTTTTTTCTTTTTTTTTTTTTTGGGATTTCTTAGCTTTTAAAATTTGCACCTCCACTGAAAAATTCTTGGGTCCGCCGCTGGCTGGGGCTAGGGGCTTGCCTTGTTCTTTGGCAGCCATGGCTGTGATTCAGAGAGGTTTGACAAAAAAAAGAGCAAAAATGGTGGGTGGAGATATATATATACAAATATTTGGAACTGGAAAGGCTGATGAGTTTCATGAAAATTTTGATTTTCTTTTTCTTGGGTCTTTGATTGTGAAATGTTGGAGAATTTTAGAGATTCTAAACGCGGTTGCACAAGTTGCACGGCTTGACTTTTGACTTCGATGTTGTTTGTTTAATAAGAAAATGTCACCAAAAGTGTGGATATAAATCCATGAATTTTAAAATAGGTTGTCGAAGCTTCTTTGAAGGAGGAACTCAGAAAAGAAAGAAAAAAGAAGAAGAGGAGAGAAAAAGAAAAACAAAGCAAAAGCAAAAAAAAAAAAAAAAAAAAACGTGGAGGTTGAGATCTGGAAAAGAGAACAAGAAAGGAAGGAGAGGAGAGGAGACGAAGGAGAGAGGGGAAGAGGGAAGCAGAGAAGACAGAAAGGGGCAGAACAGTGAGAAAAAGGAAAAAAACATTATTATAAATAAACCCAATCCTAGACATGTATTTATAAAAAAACCCACACACTATTTAAACATAGAAACACATCCAAAATCAACCCCAAAGTCAACAATTGTATATTTTTTGGGTGTGTTTATAAATGGGTTTTGAGTGTGTGTAATGATGAGTTTTTGGTGTGTTTATAAAGTGTTTTGGGTGTTGAGTTTTTTTTATAATTTCAGCCCCCATTTTGGGTGTTTTAGTGAAACTCCCAAAAAACAAACAGTAAAAAGAAGCAAAAAGAGTTAACAGAGTTAAGTGGTGTTAAGTGGCTTGCCACATGTCACGAAACTTAAATAATTTTGAGCTCATAGGAATCTTAAAAGTTGTTCCCAAATAATGACAACTTCAACATATACTTGAGCTCATAAGGTGTCATTGTCTTAAAAAATTTAACCAACAATTACCGTCTTGTCATGATAATTATGATGTTCTAAGCAACAATTACCGTCTCTCATATATTATATAATGTAATATATACAACTTACTAATAGATAACTTGTAATTTAAATTAATGGTCCCTTTAAAAATAATTAGACATGACTAACTTCGAAAATTTTAATTCAAACATGTGTTTTGAACACACTTATATGTATTTGATATATTTGTGTTTTCTACCTCGCCCCCAATCTTACAATTCTATATAACTCCGCCCCCGCCCTGCTTATGTGGTTTTGAGGTAAATATGTGTGTGGTTATAAGGGCTTTTAAGTATTGTACACTTGAGTTGTCCTGATAGTTCGATATTTCTCTTCATGTATTGACAGTGGCTTGTTTAGGAATATGGTAGAGTTGAGCTCCACAAGGCCATTAAGTAATCGACATCTAGTTCTTAATGATTATTCGACCAATTGAGAGCTCGGTGTCAATTAGAGCTCAACTGCAGCCAGACTTGTCGTCTTTGAATAAATGGTGTTTCAGCATAATTCATAGGTGGATTATAGGTGGATTAGGACTTGCAATCCTTTTACCTATATTATTGTTACTTCATGTACATTTCTTGATGGGGAAGACAGTTGAGGAATGCGTATCTATAACTAGAGAGGTCCCTTCACTAGCTGCCACACACCACTGCTCTAAAGCATTTCATACCTGATCCAGATTAAGAGAAGAACGAGCCGGACAACAATGAAAAAGATTTTCTCAACCTTTTTCCAATACGAACTAAGTGTAAGGAAATTGAGCAAGCCCGTGAGCTACTCTAGCAATTATATTATCGTACACTTTGGACGACATTGAAACAAAATACATGAAACTGATCAGCCAGGCGCACTCAGCAACATCAAGGCAATGACTTCGACATAACAGACGAACCACTTTAAAACCCATCACGCTCGATCAGACAGCGACTTTGACATGAGCAGGAACAATAGGGTATCTAATTTTAATGACCTTAAAAGAAAGCATTTCCCGCATTTGTCTTTGTTTCGTAGAGCACTTCCACCTATCCCTTTTTTTCATAGCAAAAGGGGGTCTAGGCTCCAAAAAGACCTCCACAAAGGAAAAGTTGTCACGGCAACAGTTGGCCTACGAAATTGGGCAAACCCAAAGGCAAGACTTGCCTGGGCATGCTGACATGAGTGTGACATCATTGGCCAATTTAAATACCAAAAAAATTATTTAAAAAATTCAGAATTTTTTTCTATAAATACCTAGCCATGTTCTTCACTTCCCACACCAAAATTCATACAAATTTCTCCCCTCATATCTCATGTAAATAGTGGTTGCTGTGGCAATGGGTGGGAATGCATCAAAAAATTGCTAGGGCAGTCACTATTCACATGAATAGTCTAGGAGGTTCTTTACAAGACTCAAACCCCTGACCTCCCTAAGGATGGTACTCAAAGGCATTACTAATACTTGCCTTGCTCTTTGCCATGGGGCACAATGGGGTGAAAGTGCTCTTAGGGAACTTTCTAGTGTTGGTTTTTCCAGCCCATTGTGAAAAAGTGTTGTGGGCAGTGGACGCTAACGCGTCTCCTTCTTTTTTGTCTGGTTAATATTGGAGGTGTCGAATGTCAAAAAGCATTTCCAACCTGCGAAAGATATGTTTCTGTCTTTTTTCCGGTCGAACAACAATCATTTAATTGTTCAAACCACTAAAAAAAGAAAAACAATGACCAAAGTACTATTAAGAATGTAATGGGTTCTTAGCCAAAAGAATCCATCTTCCATGGATCATGCCATTTACAGTTGAAGATATTTGGCATTTGTTACAATCTTTTAAACCTCTTCATGTCACATTCAACCACGAATACTTGATTGTTGCTTTTAGATTGTGCAACCCAATTCATCCTCTATAGGGGCGGTGCCCCTACTGCCCCATTATTTTGACTCATCATAATTATTGTCTTTAGCTTTCCTAACATTAATTTGTTTCACGACAATTACTTCTAGCTTACTTATAGTATTATACACATCACAATCATGAAAAACTCATCACCACGAACATAAAGTAAGGACACATAACTAAAACGTGAGAATCCCAATCTTAAAGTTGAATAGGACATGTGGAGAGAGAGAGAGAGAGAGAGAGAGAGAGAGAGAGAGAGAGAGAGAGAGAGAGAGAGAGAGAGAGAGAGAGAGAGAGAGAGAGAGAGAGAGAGAGAGAGAGAGAGAGAGAGAGAGAGAGAGAGAGAGAGAGAGAGAGAGAGAGAGAGAGAGAGAGAGAGAGAGAGAGAGAGAGAGAGAGAGAGAGAGAGAGAGAGAGAGAGAGAGAGAGAGAGAGAGAGAGAGAGAGAGAGAGAGAGAGAGAGAGAGAGAGAGAGAGAGAGAGAGAGAGAGAGAGAGAGAGAGAGAGAGAGAGAGAGAGAGAGAGAGA
Source organism: Prunus avium (assembly GCF_002207925.1). Next base: position 46,597 of record NW_018924386.1, on the reverse strand, counting down.
GAGAGAGAGAGAGAGAGAGAGAGAGAGAGAGAGAGAGAGAGAGAGAGAGAGAGAGAGAGAGAGAGAGAGAGAGAGAGAGAGAGAGAGAGAGAGAGAGAGAGAGAGAGAGAGAGAGAGAGAGAGAGAGAGAGAGAGAGAGAGAGAGAGAGAGAGAGAGAGAGAGAGAGAGAGAGAGAGAGAGAGTGAGGGCAAAATCTTCGTTTGATCCTTGATGGTTTCCTCCCTTCTTAATTAAATAAATAATACTATGTGTTCTCCTAGAGAGGCAAACCCGGCTCATTTTTCTCTCTCCCCCTCGGATGCTTCCATTCTTTTTGGCTTCTTTGATAGTAGAAGGCAAGCCATGGAGGTTCAGAAGAGCAACACAGACCATGTGGTAGTCACCATAGACCAACCAAACCCCAAACTCAAACAATCACCCCAAGCAGATCCTAATACTGCACTCTCACAATCAAGAACGAAAACTCTTAGACGCCTAAACTTCTCCAAGCCCCGCTCACGGTTCGAGGAGATTAAGCAACCTTTGCCACCAAGAACGATTCTCGAATCAGAAGAACTCCAACCCTTAAACCCTTATGAAAACAACAACTCATCTACAGACGACGATGACGATGAAGACTGGTACGAAAATGAAGAAGATGACGAAGAAGATGGAAAACACGGAAAGCACCGAAAGAAAAGGAAGAGAAAGATAAACAAGCGAGCTGTTATTGAATGGACTTTGTTTCTCATAATCATGACTTGTTTGGTATGCTCCCTAACCCTAGATTTCCTCATAAACAAATTGAAGTGGGGTTTGGAGATATGGAAATGGTGTCTAATGGTCATGGTTATGTTTTGTGGGCGCCTAGTCTCTGGTTGGGTTGTTGGGTTTCTTGTATTTCTTATAGAGAGAAACTTCATGCTTAAAGAAAAGGTACTATACTTTGTGTTTGGTTTGAGGAGGAGTTTCCAAAACTGTGCTTGGTTAGGCCTAGTTTTAGCTGCTTGGATGATCATGTTCCCCGATGTTCACAAGCACAGCAAGGTCCTCAAGAAAGTGTTTCGTGCTCTAATAGCTGTGCTAATTGGAGCCACAATATGGTTGCTAAAGATCTTGTTTGTTAAAGTCTTAGCCTCCTCATTTCATGTATCTACATTCTTTGACCGCATGAAAGAGAGCGTTTTCCACCACTACATTTTGGAAGCCCTCTCCGGGCCACCTCTAGACGAGGACGAGAGGGAGGAGCTTCCACGACGCCCTTTCCAGGCGTCAAAGTCGTTGCCTGCGAGGTTGAGGGACAAGTCTCAGGCCGTGTCGAGGTCTAATAGGCAAGGTTACGAGTCGAGGAGGATTGACATGAAGAAGCTTAGAAGGTTGAGCATGACGAGTAGGGCAACGGCATGGAGCGTGAAGAAGCTTGTAAACTATGTGAGGTCTTCGGGGTTGTCGACGATTTCAAGAACCATAGATGATTTTGGAAATGCAGAGTCGGAGATCACAAGTGAATGGGAGGCCAGGAATAGTGCTCAAAGGATATTCAAAAATGTTGCCAAGCCTGGTGCCAAGTAAGTTTTTCTCACTTTCACAAAACCATACTGTATGCATCATCATGATGCCAACCTTCTATTAATTTATGTTAATTAAGTTAGTATGTGCACTGATTGTTCATCATACATTAGCATCCTAAAAGTCGGTTCCATTCTTACTTTTTCTTTTCTGAATTACTTTTTTTAAAAAAAATTCTTACCATGAGTAGTTGTCATGATTAATATCATGGACTTATATTTTCAAATTTGAACCCTCGACCCGTTTAATTTTTACTCCTACTCCATGCCTGACAGGTGTGGGTGCATCAGTAGTGTCATCTACCAACACACCCAATAATTAATAATATATGTTACTATGGCCAAAACAAAAGAAAGAATAATTTTTTTATACTTCCTAGCTACCATATGATTACCATGTTTTATTCTATACGAGTGATATTGGGTGTCTTTAACTAGTTGAGTTACAAGGTGTTTATGTTAGATCATCTGTTTATATCGATAAGAAACGAGTAATATCCGAATTTAGGATCTCTTCCAACATGAGAAAGAAATTAAATGAATTCTTGTTTTTGTGTCAAACGTAGCATATGATATATCATATATGCCAAAAACAATACCTAAGACATGCTTAATGAGTACATTAATACTATAATAGGAGTAATGATATTGAGCAATCTTAGTGCCTCCTAATTTCGAGCTTCTTTACATATTTAATTCATCAACAATTATGGTTAAAATTCATTTAAAAAATATATATATATATATAATAATAATAATATATAAATAAAAAGGGATTGCAGGATGTAGTGGTACACATAAGAGGGCACTCACTGTATTTTCATATGATTCAGCATAACTACCAATGGCGGTCCTTGCATCTGCATATATTCAATCATTCCAACGTACGTATATGTGCCCCCATGAGCATGACCACGATGAAGATAGTGCTTATGATTATGGCCATTTGTATTGTGTTTGTGCCGTACGTAATTTTCTTGGCACGAAATCATTCCAACGTACGTAATTACTGGCCTGGACCACCTGCCCACCCTATATAATAGCACACATGAAGATTGAGGGTAAAATACTCTTTTTCTTTCATTTCTTGAAATTTTTGTGACCTAAAACAAACATATATATATATATATATATCTGATAAAAATTAGCAAACTCTCTTGTGTATACTAAGTAAATTGTTATTTTAATTACCTTTTCTTTCCTTTTTGTCCTCATGTTCAATGATGCAATTGATAAACGTATGGTTTACTACATAAGGTTTTAAGTAAATGAAGAAAAGTATCCTAGAGCAACTTTGTTTTCGAGAGGTCAAGTGACGCTCTTTGTCCCACTGTGGATCTGTCACTGCACACATATATATTTTGTTTCGCAACGCTTTCATCGTATATGCGTTCACTTCCATCCTTAGGGAAAAGCAATTAAATTTTGGGACGTATAGTATTTTTATCAATAAAATTTTGGAATATTGTTGTTTATTGTATTGCAATACCATATGAAACATAAAATGCTATTTGAAAAGTGCTTTAAGGATGGCCCAAGGGTGGTTGGTGGTTTTGGATGGAGAAAAAGGTTTGTAAGATGTAAGAGCACTTCCACAATGGTATCATTGCAAAAGGCAAGGGTAGGCAGACACTATTCACATGAATAGTGATTGCCCTACTCTTTTTTATTTCGCTTTTTCACCTCTTGCTATGGTAATCCAAGTGCAATTACTATTCATATGGGATTAATTTTATTTATATGTATGAGATTAATAATAATAAAAATTGCTAGGTATGTATAAAAAATATTTCTAAATATTTTGGAATTTTTCAGATTTTTTTTCAATTTTTTTTACATTAATGATGTCAGCACTGGCGTCATTGCCCTCGGGCTTAGGGTTTAGGGTTGCAATGGTACTAGTGGTGACTTTTATATTTGTAGTTTTTGGTTTTTCAGCATATAACTATCGACATACATCAAATGATTCAAATTATAACTTGTATTCTTTTTTGGGTACATGCAATTGGAAGTTTTGTTTTTATTATATTGTGCATGGTAGCAAATAGAGCTGGGACCTATCAGGCTTCAACGATACCATTCTCAAGTTTTCTTCTGTATCCTTGTTACAGATATATAGAGGAGGAAGATTTACTACGGTTCTTGAGGAGTGATGCAATTCACACCACATTTCCTCTCTTCGAAGGAGCAATTGAAACTGGAAGAATTACAAAATCTTCCTTCAGAAACTGGGTGGTGAGTCACAACATCTATCCTTTTTTTCTCTTTTTCTTTTTTGTGTGGATACAACATCAATCCTATAATATGATCAAACTTATGCAAAGTTTAATTAATGGGCCGAAAGAATATTTCATAACATAACTCAGTATATGATCCAGACACGACACGATCCATTGTCAATCCCCTTTACATAAGGTTAGTCCACCCCATTTTGAAATTATGAGTTCGTCTCTCAAGAACACCTTTTGTAGAACATAATTTGCATAATATTTAGTATTTGGCCCTTTAATTTGCATGTCTTAATTCATCGATCATCTTTTGACACACTATGTTTGATGGTTTCAAAGGTGCATGCCTATTTTGAGCGCAAAGCATTGGCTCACTCCTTGAATGATACCAAGACTGCAGTGCATCAACTCCACAAGTTGGCAAGTGGAATCGTGATTGTGATCATAAGTGTGGTGAGCCTTTTGGTGATGGGTTTGGCCACAACCAAGGTGATCTTTGTGGTGACCTCTCAACTGCTGCTTGTGGGCTTCATGTTCCAAAACATGTGCAAAACTATCTTCGAGTCCATCATTTTTGTGTTCGTGATGCACCCATTTGATGTCGGTGATCGTTGTGTGGTCGAGGGTGTGCAGGTCAGATATATTACATACTCAATTATTTTCTTTGCCAATGATGTGCACTATATATACAGTACTCCCCATCCATTAAGGAACACCTTATAGGATATCCACTACCAGTTTTATTTCAATGATCTAAACCGTCTAATATGTCTCATTGTATAAGTTTCGTATTTTACTCTATAAAAATGATAAATAAAAAACTAGATCATTATCCTTAAATAATACGATTTTTTAAAATAAACCATGATGTTAGATATTAAAAAAGATTATTTTATCAAAAGATAAAATCTAAATGCCCCAAATAAGTGAGCCTAAATGTATTTGGATAAAAGAAAATTTGTGTCACATTTTATTGTTTGAGACAAAAAAGTATTGTCAAATCATTTATTGAAAGTAATGTTCTTATTTATATATGTTGCAGATGATTGTAGAAGAGATGAACATTTTATCAACAGTTTTCTTACGATACGATAATGAGAAAATATACTACCCTAATTCTGTGCTACTTACAAAGCCTATCAGTAATTTCAGAAGAAGTCCAGACATGGCTGACACTGTCGATTTCACCATTGATGTCTCTACTCCAGTCGATGATGTTTCTGCACTCAAGAAGTCTATACAATCGTAAGTAACATATCTCCTCATCTACCTTCCATATTATATATAATTCACTTGTTAAATGGCTCGACATAACCTTGGAATATTTAAATAAAATTTACTACTAATAAAGTAAGGTATGTTTCGAAGTGCTTCTGAAAAGACTAAAAGCTCTTACTGACAACCAAAAACGCTTCTGATAGCGTTTAGTAGAAAAACTTAAAAAGTGTTTTTGTCCTTTATGGAGAAGCATTTGGATATTTAATAGAAATTTTGACGTTATTCTACTAGAAGTACTTCTAAAAAATTGCTTATGAACATAAGTGCTTCCTACTGAAACTTTCCCAAACGATTAAATGTAAAAATGTTGCATGGAATGTGTGCATGCAGATACATTGAGAGTAAGCCAAAGTATTGGAACCCAAAACACTCGGTGACAGTGAAGGAGATTGAGAATGTGGACAAGATGAAAATGACGCTATGTGTTCAACACACCATGAACCATCAAAACTATGGAGAAAAGAGTGCTCGAAGATCAGAACTTGTGTTTGAATTGAAGAAGATTTTCCAAAACCTTGGCATCGAGTATCATCTTCTTCCTCAAGAGGTAAATCTCACACAATTGAACGCAAGCAATGGGAGGCTGACGATACCCTCTTAGGATCATTAGATAAGAAAGGGCTTGGGTTGATTGTACTTTTGATTAATCATTTTTCCTTATTTTTTTTAATTTACCAGTCATTAAAGTACAAGTTATTTACTGCATGTATTTCTCGCGTTTTTATTTAACTTCTAACACTTGAGGTGATGTGAGGTGGAGTTTTGGTCATTGCTTGTACCCAGCTTAATCAAGCAAAACATGGGAGATGTAATTAATGGAGCTTTCTCATTCTTTGGAGAGAGAACTAATTTGAGTCTACGTGGTAATCTAAAAAATTTGCTTGGATGAATGTAATTTATCGCCTTTCTCTATAATAAAAAAATTGCTGCGAAATTTATGACTATAATTATTCTATATTAATAGCCATAACATATATATGGTGTTTGTAGCTAAGGCTTGCACCTCAACTTAATTTTCATATAAAATCATAGGTGTGAGATAAATAAAAAAGGCTTTTTATCACAAATGGTCCTTGACGTTTACGAAATTATCACGAATGGTCCTTGAGGATTTTTTGTGACACTAATAGTCCTTAACGTTTGGGCTTTTTATCACAAATGGTCCATGCCGTTAGAAATTCTGTTAAGTGTCTAATGTGGAAGATAAGTGGAGCCCACATGTCCAATCACATCATGACATGTGGATTAAATAAATAAATAAGAGTCCACATGTCCAATCACATCGTGACATGTGGATTAAATAAATAAAGAAATATTTTTTTAATGAAAATCCATTAAAAAAAAACCATTTAGCCTCTCTCTCTCTCTCTCTCTCTCTCTCTCTCTCTCTCTCTATGCTTTCCCTCTCCCTCTGTTTTTTTTCTTGCCTCTACAACCCAACCACCCTATGCCCACCCTATATACAACCATACAAAGATGGCTCCGGCAGGGAAAGCACAGGCCACGGCTAAAGAACTTCTTGATTCAATTTTAGATGCTGTTGTTCGGATTTGGTGTGAGTTACTTTCTGATTGTTAATGTGTTCTTATTTCTAGTTTTTAGGTTTTTATTTACGTACATAAAGTAAAGCCTATAGTTTTAACGTTGAAACTAAATTCCCTTGCATAATTCTTCAGAGAGAGAACCATGCTGTTGTCGGGGAGCTTTTGGAATCAAAGTCTTGTGTTCAAATGGACATGAGCACACCAAAATCAATGCCAACAGATGTAAATTGGAATCCACAGGGAGGAGAGAGGGAGAGAGAGAGAGAGAGAGAGAGAGAGAGAGAGAGAGAGAGGCTAAATGTTTTTTAATGGATTTTCATAAAATAAAAAAAAATCTTTATTTATTTATTTAATCCACATGTCATGATGTGATTGGACATGTGGGCTCCACTTATCTTCCACATAAGACACTTAACAGAATTTCTAACGGTAGGGACCATTTGTGATAAAAAGCTCAAACGTTAAAGACTATTAGTGTCACAAAAAAACCTCAAGGAGCATTCGTGATAATTTCGTAAACGTCAAGGATCATTTGTGATAAAAAGCCAATAAAAAATAAAAATAAATGTAAGGGTTTTTAGGAGCAATAGTACTTGAACTTGTGCTCGATTCGCATTTTTGGTCCTTGAACTTTAAACATGGCTATTGTAGTCCCTCAATTCCACTTTCATTAGGACTGTTGGTCCTTCATTACATCATCTATTAAATTTAGGGGTATAATGGTCATTTCAAGTTTAGCCCCTTTTGAGCAATGATCCTTGAACTTATAACCGATTTAGATTTTGGTCCTCCAACTCGAATATTAGTTCTCAACTTCACTTTATCTCACACTGTTGATCCAACGTCATAATTTGTTATATTTTTCGTCAAATCTAAGGGGAAAACAGTCATTTTATGCATGTCACCAACGTGATTGGGCCTACACGCCGGCAAAGCACAATTTCTTAGTCTAATTGTGTATAACGCCGTTTACACTCATCACCCACGTGATTGGGCTTACACACCTTACAAAGCCCAACAGCAGAGAAAACAGATGATAAGCCCAACAAGGTTATCCTCAGTTAAAATGCTCATAACAGAAAGTTAAATCAATTCCGTTACTAAACAGAATTAGTGACCCAATAAATACGGGTCGTTCAATCATATGACGATCCCCTATCCCAAGGCAAACATATAATTTAATTTAACCTTATTATTATTATCATTATTATTATTATGCTCTATTTTGTTCTAAGTTGGTAAGATATCCCTTTATTATCCAACAAAGAATCCTAAATTCAACAAGTATCTCATTTGATATGAAGCTCAGAACATGTGTACCCAACTATTCGTACATAAGCAGCCCTAGCGTGGACAATCCTACCCAAAATCTAGACATCAATTGAATCGAAACCATGGTCCAATTAGATTCAATTTTTATTATTTTTGTTTTGACAATGGCGATATTCTAAACTACTCTAATGTATAGGGAGAGATGTCGAATTTACAAAGTGAGGCGAGCACACTGTCTTAACCAACTAGCCAAAATCAAATATAGTTTAATTTTGGCCGAAAGCCGGACTGAAACCATATTAAATTGGTTAAAAATGGGTTTGGTTTTAAAAATCTTGGACCAGGTTTTTCTTTTTGTCAGAAATCTTGGACCAGGTTGATAAATTTAAAATAAATAAAAAATTATCGAACCAGTCCAGTGGGAAATCAAACCGGGAAGCCCTGGTACAAATTGTGTTTAAAAAAATTCAGTCTCAGTTCAGCTCTACTCCCTCTCTGCCTCCTTCCTCTGCCATTCTTCCACTCTGCCAGTCGCCAATTTCACCCAATTTCGAGTTACATCTCTCTCTCACTCTCTAAATCTTTCAATCTGTCCATCTTCATCTCTTCACAATTAATGGTCGCGGCTTCGGTTTTGTGGCAGGTTTCGGCGAAATAACCGGCCGGACCGAAAGCGCGCATTAGCATTCTTCAGACTACAGCCGTTGTGTATTCCGCACATTTTCTTCTTTTTCTTTTTTGCGTTTTCGTTTTCCATCGGTCCAAACAAACCCTAGGTTTTTTTCGGAGAAACTGCGGGAAAATGCCGAGAGAGATAATCACATTGCAGGTCGGACAATGCGGGAACCAGATCGGCATGGAGTTCTGGAAGCAGCTCTGCCTCGAGCATGGAATCAGCAAAGATGGAATTCTCGAGGACTTTGCCACTCAGGTGGTTCTTCACTCACTTAAGAGCTTGTCTCTATGTTTGGTTACTGAGAAAATTCTTGTCTGGGAAAGGAAATGGAATTGAAGTTGGGGAAATGGAGCCGAGTAGCGTGCTAGGCTTAGTTTAAGTATGATTTTGTTCTGCTATGAATTGACGAATTAATGAATTTAAAGTCGCCCAATTGATGAATTTTGTTCTCAGGTAGTATAATAAACAATTACAATTAAAAATTTTGGGTTCAATTGAGGAAATCAATCAGGAGCTGTGCATTATTTATCTGAATTGTGGTTGTAAGGGTCATCAGGCAGTAGGCAACATAGCAATATTATCAAGTGCTGATCAAGAAGTATATATTGAAAATAGTTATTCTTCAGTCCTGCTCTTGACATATGTGTAATTATCTTTTGATTGATCTACAGGGTGGTGACCGGAAAGATGTGTTTTTCTATCAAGCTGATGATCAGCACTACATACCGCGAGCTTTGCTGATCGATCTGGAGCCTAGAGTAATTAACGGTATTCAAAACAGTGAATATCGAAATCTCTATAATCATGAAAACATCTTTGTTGCAGATCATGGAGGTGGAGCAGGAAATAATTGGGCCAGTGGATATGATCAGGTTTGTATGTAGTCAGGTGTTTAGAGACAATCTCTGTAGATACTGTTAATTTTATGATATCAAAGCTTTGTGCTTAGTTTCCATGTAAGTGAAATGGGGTTGTTGTAAATTCTGTTCAGGGAAAGGGTGTTGAAGAGGCCATAATGGACATGATTGATAGAGAAGCTGATGGGAGTGATAGTCTTGAAGGATTTGTTCTGTGCCATTCTATTGCTGGAGGAACAGGCTCAGGTTTCTTTTCTTCTGTTTAGTGTTTATATTTTTATATTTTCCAATCATCTTGTAAATAACGAATTTGGTCCAAATACTTTCTTCTCTCTTTTTCTGGTTGGATTGGTCAAAATACTTCCTATTGACTACAATGCTGGGTTAAACAAGTAAAATATAACATTTCAATCTTTTTAACTTTAGATAGCATATAATTTATGCCGGTGCTATATAAAGCCACCTTCATTTGGAAGTGTGATAATTCATATAGGGAATTAGCTACTACATATGATGTGGTGTGCTTCAATGGCAAAATTTTGTCAAATTTGAGGCAAAATCTAGCTTCAATGGCTGTGGTGTGCTTTGTAGTATAACACAAGTTCCCTTCTTTATGACTTCTTAAGTACTTTAAGGACTTTATTGCTTGAATATATTTTGAGTATATTCACAACATATGATGCAGGCATGGGTTCCTATCTGTTGGAGACTTTGAATGATCGATACAGCAAAAAACTGGTTCAGACATACAGTGTATTTCCTAACCAGATGGAAACAAGTGATGTGGTGGTTCAGCCCTATAACTCACTTTTGACGCTTAAACGACTAACGCTTAATGCTGATTGTGTTGTGGTCCTTGATAACACCGCCTTGAATAGAATTGCTGTTGAGCGTCTTCATTTAACAAATCCAACCTTTGCTCAAACAAATTCTTTGGTTTCTACTGTAATGTCTGCCAGCACAACCACTCTGAGATATCCAGGGTACATGAACAATGATTTGGTTGGTCTTCTTGCATCTTTAATTCCAACACCAAGATGCCATTTTCTAATGACAGGGTATACACCCCTCACAGTTGAGCGACAGGTATGATTCACTCATGCGTGTCAGTTGATAACTTATGTGTGTGAAGGCACATGCCTTGAGCAAGTGTCTAAATAGAGGGGAATTGATTTGGCATCTAATATTGTTGCAAACATTACATGTTCATTTTATGCTTCTAAACTATAATTTTAGCTTTTTGATTCATGTATATCTCCTCTTGGTAGGCCAATGTGATTCGCAAAACCACTGTACTTGATGTTATGAGAAGACTTCTGCAGGTACAAAGCTTTGATTACCTTTTTTTTTTATAAATCTTCTACAAAGCAAAATTAAACAATTCCCTAACATTTTCTCATTTTGCAGACAAAAAATATAATGGTTTCCTCATATGCTCGAACAAAAGAAGCTAGTCAAGCGAAGTACATCTCAATATTAAACATCATTCAAGGAGAAGTTGACCCTACTCAGGTTGTAATAATAATATTATTGTAACTTGCATTGCAATCCTACAGTTTTTGCAAACCAGCAAAATCTATATTGATGAAAATATTGAAATGAAATTGTGTCAATTATCCTATATAGCTGCTAAGTGTTTGCTAGATTCTCTTATTATAATAGTAATGTCTTGAATTTTTGTGGAAATGTGACCCAGAATTTCTTTGTTGTAGAATGTTAAGCACCTTAGTTCCTCTTCTACTATTTTCTTTTGTTTTTACAGTGGTTTATTGTGCCTTTTTCTATGTAATCAGGTTCATGAAAGTTTGCAGAGGATACGTGAAAGAAAGCTCGTTAACTTTATTGAATGGGGCCCTGCAAGCATTCAGGTGTTTTAACACAATACAAGAAAGTAAATTTGTGATCAATCTAATTTTTTGGACGCTATCTGGATATTTGATCTTTTACTTTCTGCTTTTCTGTGTAGGTTGCTTTGTCTAGAAAGTCTCCATATGTGCAAACGGCCCATAGGGTAGGGATCCAATTCTTATCTGAGATTCTCTCTTTTGTCAGATTTTTATTTTGATAATCAAGTGTAGAAAGTCTGCACTGTCAACTCTCTTTCATTGTTATACTTGCACTTGAAAGTTAATTTGAGCAAAATTTTGCGGATTTATGTTTTTAGTTAAAATAACACCCTATTTTATAATAATGAATCTGTGTATGTTGCTTCTTTTTAGGTCAGTGGTCTTATGCTGGCAAGCCATACTAGTATTCGCCACCTTTTCAGTAAGTGTTTGAGCCAGTATATGATGTTAAGAAAGAAGCAAGCCTTTCTTGACAACTATCGGAAGTTCCCAATGTTTGCTGTAAGTTACCATCCCTACAACTGTTAGTATTTCTTGAGATGTGGTTTCTCAATTTCTTGATGCCACTATGCAGTCTTGGATTTTTTTAAAAATAAAAAATAACAATTAAAATGCTTGGCGAGAAGTTTTTGACTTAATGAGTGCAAATTGATATGCTTCAGTTGCCATATGCATATTCCATGTAGTTAACTAATTAACGAAGAAGCATGCCTTTCTTTTTGCCTCCTGTTTTTTCCTTCTTTTCGTTTTAATCAGTTAGCATCTTGGTGATGGATGAGAAATCTTTTAGAGTATTCCAACTTTATGGGATGTTTGTAATTTTTGTGTCTCATATAAGTATGACATAAAACGTGGACAGGAGAATGACCTTTCGGAATTTGACGAATCAAGAGAGATACTTGAGAGTCTGGTTGAGGAATATAAGGCCTGTGAGTCCCCAGATTACATCAAATGGGGAATGGAGGTAATTTTCACACTGACCTAATTTTACCCCTCTTTTGCTTTTTGGTTTAACCAGTAAGTGAATTTCTTTTCCAGGATCCAGACCACGTTCTTACAGGAGAAGGCAATGCAGCAGGAACAGTGGACCCAAAATTGGCAGTATGAAGAAATCAGGTAAAGCTACAATTAAGGGCTCCTGTATAAGTTTATCTGATTATTTAAGACACGTTTATCAACTCTCTCCTCTATCCATCGTCGTCGTCTTCCATGATTTTAAGCCAACTAAAAGCTCTCTCTAATGCTCTCATTTCTTTTGGTGTTCACACAGGATTGGAACAGACACTTGCAGGCTAAGTGCATTGGAAGGGAGCATTGTAAAATATGGACTACATGTTGTGTTTGACTTCTTCCGGAGTGAAATGGTTTGTAATGTAAATTTTTTTATGGGTGTTTTGATTTAGTTAATTGTTCGTTTGTTGAAGCAATTTTCATTTTGAGTGGATATCTTTGTGGTTCCAGTTCAGATAGGTTGGTTCATGGATCCTTTAGTAGCTGATATGTCATTTAGTTTGAGTTATGAAAGATCATTGATGTTCTTTGAAGTTACTATAAAACAAAAACGATAAATTAAAGCGTCAAGGTAATCCTCCGAAGAGTTTTTATGTTTGAACCCGGCATTCGTTTGAGTTACCTTGCACCCCGCGTTTTAATTTGGGTCCTCATTATTCCTAAGAAAATCTCGAATGTGTTTCAAAATTGTCTATGTGACAACACTAGCGAAAACCCAACAGCTACCCTAAACGATCAACGTTGAATCTGTCACAATTTTTCATTAGTTACCATCACGTGCAACATACATGACTAAATTTTAGAGGCATTGACCCCAATTTTGGGTTTTGGTGATAGTCGTGTAACCCCAAATTAAATGGATGCAAACGACACCCAATTTGACAAAATAATTGGCATAACTAACCACCAAGAGAGCAATTGTATGAATTTGAAAACGTTTTTGAAGACGAGTAATTGATTGGGTGTTTCTAATCTTCAATGTAAAAACGAGTAAGTTGAAAAAGATGAAAATAATGAGGGTGAGGACGGAAATGACAAACATAGACATGATAATAGTGAAGTAATTATACTATATGATCCAATAAAATTAAACAAAAAAGATTTAAGACTAAGTTTATTTTGAGGAAAAAAAAACGGCTAAAGAATAAACACACTTAAAAACTCTATTTTTTTAGTTAATCTCTCAATTTTTAATAGTCAAAACAACGGTATGGAGGAATTGGTTGAAATGCAAAATTGTTAACTATTCTTCTTTTAAATTGTTTAAGATCACTAAGTAACGGTAGAAATTAAACTAATAGCAAATGCACATATTGAAATATCTTTTCTCTTTTTTTTCCCCTTCAATCAACATTAATTAAGTTAAAATGTTACACTCTCATACATAATTTATGATGTAGCACGGAAGTATGGGTTTACGGATCGACAAATGTCTAAACTCGAAAAGATAAACTGAAATTCATTAGCGACTGAAATCCACTAGAAAATAGATAAAATCTATAAATTTGATTAATAATATGATAAAACTAATTAATACAATGCCATGAGTAGGCTTAATTAGAAAACCAAAAAAATCCTAAAACCATAGGGAACCCTAGGTTCCAGAATATTCCTAAAACTTAACTAATAAGAAAACTAATTAAAATCATATCAGGAAAATAATATCTTGATTGATAACTTATTCTAAAAAATATAAATATAATATAAATCTTCTCAAGAAATCAAGCAACCTGAAAATCCCAACGATACACCTTCCTTCTTTTCCAAGTGCCATAATTGATGCTTAACCAGAATTTTCCTCTCTTGCACGATTTCCTTCCAACTTTGAGCCACTTTATTTTAATTAATATTTCCCACCATAAATGACCCATATCTTGTCTTACATCAATTTATGATCAATTTTGTTCTCCAGTTAAGTGACAGAAGAGTTAGGGGAAACTGTAATTGCAAGTTGCAACACATCGACTCCAAACTTGTGCACTCTTTACCAAAGCGCTAAATTTGGCAACATTGGGTTTAGACGCAAGAACATAATTGAAGAATCGATCATGACATGTTTTGCCTACAGACACAAGATCATGGCAACAAGCATTAGTTACACTAGCCCCGCCTTCGAAAATACTTGCACCAACTACCCGAGCGCACTTAATGGAGATATGTTTTATACATTCATACAAGATCTTCAAATTTAATACCTCTGAGGTTGGAATTGTGATAGAAGATGTAGGAGAAACTGTAATTGCAACACATGGACTCCAAACTTGTTCGCTCTTCCCCAAGGCTCTAAATTTGTCGACATTGGGTTTAGGCGCAAGAGCAAAGTTGAAGAAAATATCATGGCAAGTTTTGCCTACAAATGCAAGATCATGACAACAAGCATCAGTTACACTAGCCTTGCCTTCGAAAATACTTGCACCAACTTCCCGAATGCACTTAATGGAGATATGTTTTTTATATTCATCCAAGGTCTTTGAATTTAATGCCTCTAAGGTTGGAATTCCAAAACATGAAAAAATCATTCCGGATGGACTCACCAAAAGCAAAGTGACCAATAATGCATACATGTTGAGTGCGGCCACAGTGCTTTGTAGTACCGAATTAGTTTTTATTTTCTCTGGGAAATGGAAAGAACTTTTGGATGGAGAAAGTTTTAAGTATTTGTTTATTTTTAAGGTTTTTGTTAAGGGCCCATGCGATTTTGAATATGAAAACGTCATAGTACCTCATAAATACACAACCGATTTAATTCATCTCGATATTAAAGACTTCCTTCAACTTGGTTAAGTTACAATACATTGCTAACCCAGAATCATTTATGAATGAACCTACTAATTGCACGACATCAATACAGTCCAATGGTTTATACGCAAGTTAAAAACATTTGTTGTCAATAACGTTTTTGTACCACAATAAGAAAGGCACTAGTTAATTAAGTAATTCATTTTTTTACAAAAGAAACCCCCCCCAACCTATAGGGTCATTTTCAAGTTCATACCTATTTTTGGGAGAATTAACACATACATACAAAGTCGCAGAAACCCTACAATTTACCCACTCCATTAGCGAGATCGTCAGGAAAGTCGTTATTTGCCTATGTGTACAATTTTTAGAGGGCATTTTTGGCATCTTATTGGGGGCTCATGTTTGGAGAATTGTCCCTCCCACTATATTACACGTGGCTCTCAATTTTTCAAAAACCAACCCTAATCGGAAACTAATCCCCAAATCGAAGTTTTATTCCCAAATTGCAAACCAAACAAATGAACCAAAATCGAAAACTTAATCCCCAAAACAAAACTTAATCCCCAAATTGAAACCTATTCTCCACATCACATCCATCAAAGACCACAAAGGAGGAAATCAAGTGTGGATTGTCCGTTGAGATGGCTTTGTGTGTTCATCGTTGTGGGAGTCATGCTCCTCATTAAAGTAATTTCCTTAGCTTTACACTACAACCCCGTTTATTTTCTTACTTTTTGGTTTCATTCGAGATGCTTAGGCCCCGTTTGGTTCACGGAACGGATTTGAGGGGAAATAATTTCCTATGTAATTTCCCAAGGGATGGGAAATGAAAAATTCATTTCCTACATTTGGTAATGTCGGGAAAGTAACCGGGAGATTTCACTTTGTTTCCTTTCCCATGTTTGTTTTGAGTAGGAATGGAAAACAAAGTTTGTATAATTTTCCAAGTATACCCATATTAAATTTAAATAAAAAAAGAATGCATTAAATGATACATTATAATTCTAAATTATTCATGGGGACAAAATGGTCATGAAAAATGTGCATTGAATATTGGCTCATTTTCCCAAACTTTCTCATGAGGAGGGAAAACAAAACCCAAGTTGAGAGGAGGGCTTCACTTTCCCCCCTACTTTCCCATATGCCAGGCAACCATTTCCCATGCTTGGACTTACCGAACATGGGAAAGTATTTGATTTCCCATCTCCAAGCCTCCTTTCCCATGAACCAAACAGGACCGTGATTTAGTTGTTGTAACTTTTTATTTGCTTTGAATTGTAGTTGATTTTATATATTGAAGTAGTTTTTCATTGGGTTGGGTTTGTGAGAACGTGATATTGATGGTCCATTTGTGTCGGTGTGTGTGAGGTGTATGTCCATTTAATATCAAAAGTTGGCTAATATGCGTTTTTTTTAGGTGTATGTCCATTAGGATATTGTGGAAATGGATTTATGTCTTGTGAATTACATATTTGGAAATGGATGAGTATGTATACAACTTGAGCCAAAAATGCAAAATCAGTCTACACATTTGGAAATTGGCTAACATTTCATACATAAACCACTTTCATACAAATTGACAGTTCAAATTACACAAATCACTTTCATATAAATAGACTAGTCAGACTATATAAACCAATTTGATTCTCCAAAAGACTCCATCAATGCCACAAAACACATCACCCAAACCTCCTGAAATTCAATCCCTAAAATTAAAGTGCTAGTTTCACATTCTTGGATGATCCAATCTCTCTCTATTCCAATACTTGCATTCCCAAAAATACAATCACAATAATTCACGAACCTAGTAGACTTGCTTGTAGACTCCTTTATGCTTTCGAGGCAGCTCTAATCTCCATTTTCAATTTTTAATTTTCCTCTTCCTCTTTATATTAATCTTTTGAATAGCCCACGTATCACAATCTTCGACCTTTCGCATACATGTGGATCATACCATTCAAAGAATGAACAACCTCTTATTATCTCATAATTGATGCAGCCCTAAAATCTTGTCCCGGGTTTGTCGTCGTCCACAACGTTGTGAGACAACATTGATTGCGGCAACGACAAATAGACGGGCCTACTTCAAATTTGCAGACATTGTCGTCTTCGCTCTCTGCAATTTGGAACATAGGGCGCGACTTTTGTCGATTTAGGGCTTAAGGTCTAAGAATATGTTGATTTGGGATTTGGGAATTAGGAATTATGGTTGGTTTTGGGTGCCACATGTAATGTTATGGGCGTGAAAATTCTAAAAACATGAGCTTGTAGTGAGATGCCAAAAATGCCCTCTAAAAATTGTAAACGTAGGCACCACGTGGGCAAATAACGACTTTCTTGACAATCTTGCTAACAGAGTTGGTAAATTGTAGGTTTTCCATGATTTTGAGTATGTACTTGTAAATTTCCGGCCTGAATGAAGTTAAACTTTGTTTATATTGAGTTAAGATTTGAATTTGATTATTTATTTACAATATGTTCATTTATTGTATATGAACAAAATTATGCAAATATAGTCCAACTTTCTTTTGTTCATGATGTATTGGTTGGATGTTTATGATCTTCAATATGAAAACGAGTAAGATGAAAAAGATGAAAATAATGAGAGTGATAACGAAAAAGACAAACATAGACGTGATAATAGTTATAGTAATTATATTATATGATCCAATAAAATGAAACAAAAAAGATTTCCAACCAAAAAAAAAGAGAAGTTTATTTTGAGGGGAAAAAGAGCTAAGGAATAGACACACTTAATGAGATAACAATGTTTTTTTTGTATGCTAAAAACAACGGTAGTTGACGCGCAAAATTGTTAACTATTCTTCTTTAAATTGTTCAAGATCATTAAAATGGTAGAAAATAAATTAGTAGCTAATACACATTGATTTTTTTTTTTTTCCGTTTAATGAACAAATTATAATGAGACAAGTCCTTCACCCTTTAGGGTTGTTGCTCGCACTTTGGTGAGCCAGGCATGTGTTTTTTTTCTTTTGCCCTAGTCCCTCCCTATTTCCTCCAGCTTCTCTTTCCTTTTCTTTCTCTTCCACATTTGGGGGTGCTGCTCTGTTTTTGAAGAGTCGTTTTCTAATTTTTTTTTTTCTGTTAACTTGGTTTTTTCTTTTTTTGGGGAAATTATTAGTTTTTTCTTCGGGTGGTGTGTTTACAAGTATTTGCTATGCTTTTTCTCTCCTCATCGCCGAAGGTTGCATGTCATCATCGGGTCTCAACCACTCTTATCGTCTCTTTGAATCCATAGATGTCTCTCCCATCGGTTTCCCTCAATGGCACTTATGGACTTTGAGATGCCCTTAAAGTGCAAATAGATTATGGTAGCGTTGCTTGTTGTACTTGTTGTAGCCTGGTGCCTTGCCCACCACCATTTTTCGTTGGTTACCGGTTTCTCTTTGGTTGTTGTTGACTCAATTTGGTGGTGTGACTTGTGGATGTTGGATTGTGTGGGACATATTTGTTATTGTTCTTAGGGTTTCTTAAGGCAGTGTTGTATTTTGTGGGCTTTTGTCTATTATGGGTATTTGATGTTTTGAGGCCTTTTGTCTTTATGTGGGCTTTATGTTTTGGGTTAATTACAATTTTGGTCACTAAGGTTTCGCTCGAAATCAATTTTAGTCATCGTCATTTCAATCTCAAATTAGGTCATATCTCTCAATCTTGTCAATTTTTTTGATTTCCTAAGGTATCCCCAGAGATGGCCCAGGCCTAATCCTCTGAGGTACTGTCGAGCGCATATGCGGGGACCTCTCCCAAAAAAGTTTTCTGCATCCACAAAGACTCGAACCCGAGACCTCTTACTTAAGCAACCAGAGCCTCTTCCACTCTGACAAACCCTCATTGGTCAATCTTGTTGTGTGCACAAAAACAAAACTCAAAGTCTCTCACGCGCCTCTCTCTCTCTCTCTCTCTCTCTCTCTCTTTCTCTCACAAACAGAGAGACGCAGACCCTGTAGAAAAAACGCCTTCGCACTTCACTACCTGCCTGTCGTTTTTGTTACATCGAAAAAGAAACGGGGTTTTCCCCCCTGTGTTATCAAAAAAAGAAAATGAAACGGAAGTCACTTCTCTCTATAAAATCTCTTTCTTTCTAATTGGGTTTGCTGAGCTGAAGCATGGTTGCCGGCCAAATCTAGAGTAGCCCATTTCATGGTTGTCTACCATTTGAAGGAAATCTTCTTCTTTTGGGCAGAGCCCTTCCCGTTTTAGCTGGTGCTTTGTTTAAGGAGGTTCGGTCGGTGAAAGATCAATTCTTTGGGTCATTTATTTCTTAACTGGTGTCAATATTGAGTCCCTGAACAAATCTAAGCAAACCCATTTGGTCAGTGACAGTGGAAGAGGCTTCAAATTAAAGGTGTGTGCTTGATGGATTTCGTTTTCGGAAATAAATTTTCTGCCTTTGCTTTTGTGAAATAACTTGGTTTTTATGCTTTCACTGATCTGTTTGTGTCACCAATGTTAGGTGTAAGTTTGGTTTGTTGATGTATTGCTTTCTAGTTTGTGGGGTTTTGATGTTTGATTGATTGGTATCCATGGACTAATCGCTCTTCATCAAGCTTTTTTTTTTTCAATGACAAATCTCTCTTAGGGTTTGATGTCAACACAATGATGTTTTTTATTTTATACGAAAAGCTATTTTGCCTGGAAAAAAACAGAAGTTTCATTGATGTAAGAAGTCTGGTTAAACAGAAGTTCATTTTTTCCATAATCATTTTTGGTGTTGTTTGTTTCATGGCTTTTTTGTTCCAAATGTAGTTGGATGTGGGCAGTAAAGTTTTGGAATTAGTCTTGGCCATTTGATGCTGAGAGAAGTATTATTTTTTCTGATACCCTCACCTTCTGGGTATGCATTTTAATTTGATACCATTTTCCTTCTGGGTTTGCATCATTTGGTGCAATCTCCTATGCCTTTGCTTAGTTGTGTAATGTTTTCATTTTGGTAAGAAATGAAATTTCTGACATTTACAAGATTTTGTTGCGCTACATAATATCATATCTGTAATTTGGAGGTGCGGGATTTTCATAATTGAATCTCCAGTATTCAATCACCAAGACTGTCTGAACTTTGAAGTTTTTTTTATCATTTCTGGCTGCATTTTTTTTTTGTCGTGCTTGAAGGTTTCCCACATGGATATCGGTCTGGCTATCCCGGATATAAATCTCTGCCAATCTTGTCAATTTAATTGCACGTACTAAATGTGTGCAGAGGCAAAATTGTATTTCCCCAATTTGGACTCTGACTTATTTTGAGTTTTATTATTTTAGTGGGCTTTTTCGGTTGCATTTGTTAGAATTCAATTTTTTAAGTTTCTCTGTGATGTAATTGTCATTAACTTTCTTTGTTTCTTTGTTTCTTTCTTTTTTTTCCTGGTTTGTTGTTGCGTGTCATTAGCTTTCTATTAATGAAACTTGATTCCCACAAAAAAAAAAAGTTCATAACTTGGGCAATCATTGAATGGTAAGCTATTGTTCTTTTGAATTGTTCAAGAACATTTTTATAAAATGAAAAGGAGAAAATGAATTTGCTTTTTCAAGATATTAACACGACCAATTGAGAGTAGCATTGCTAAATTTTCCACAATATATTTTTCTTTTCCAGGTGATAAAATAGAAGCGTCAAGTTTTGAGGACTAACCAGTGACTGTGAAGACTAAATAAAACCGAAAGAGACTGAAAGATGGCAGGCCTTCCTACGTCATCGTTTAAGGCAAACACCGGTAGTGCCGCTGCAGAAGACCCCAAACTCGGTCTCATGAAGCAGATACGGAGCCACGAGGTTGCAATTGCAGAGCTCAATGCTCTTTCACCGTCTCGGGTATATTTTATTTATGTCAAAACAAAAACCAAAGAGTTATATTTCATTTTGTTGCATTCAATTGAGTTGAAGAGTACTTGAATCGTGTTCGTGTAGAATTTTCTGAATTGGGTTCTTCGTTTTGAAACAAAAAGTGAAGTTGGTTGTGGTAATTTGGTTGTTTGGGTTCTTCCCATAAGCCTAGATGGTTTAGGTTTACATGGTTCAGTTGAGAAATTCATGTTTTCCTTAGCATCCAGTCTATTTGAAATCTATTTTCAGTTTTTAGTTGTTTGTTTGTGCATTGGAGTAATAAGATGATCATTTGGTTTATCTCTAGCATTGTTTATGTAATTGTTGCAAATTTGATATGGAATACACTTTTGTTAACCACTCTGCCCTGCCTATTATCAATGCTAAGAATTTCTTTTCTTTAAGAGTAAATGTTTGTTAGTTCCACAAATTTTGTTTTACACATTTCAAAGTTGTATGATTCTGTTCATGGCAAATTCTAGGTAAATATAACAATAATAGTAATAGTCATTAAACTAATACATTTTGTCTACAGTGTTGTCATTATCTTTTGAATTTTAACTCTAAATTCTAGAAAGCCAGCAAGCTCAAATTGTTTTCATTTCATCGTTTCAATGTTCCAAGTATTAGTTCTCTTCCGTGGTCTTTTTTATTTTTTTTATCGTTTTCTTTACAAGTAGAAGCCCAATTGCCCTTCTCATCAGCTTATTTTGTTGGAGTGCTTTGTTAATCTACACCGATGTAAATACAGCTCCTTCTTGATCACAGGCTGTCTATCAGAAGAATGGGAACTTGTTTTTCCGTACAACAATCCAGAAAGCAACGACATCTGAACAAAGTAACAAGTTTTGCATCAAATCTTTGGTATTTGTCTCTGGGTATAAATAGCTGAATTGATGCAATTTTCCTTGTTCACTGTTTGTATTGTGCAGAACAAATTGATTTGGCTAAAGCAAGCCTAGGAAAGCTGAATTCTTCTTGATATGACTTGGCTTACGATGATGGTAGTCCTACAGCCTTTTAAGGTAAAAACCCTTGTATTAATAGGCACATACATCCACTAGATATAAGTCTTACCCAAGTGATGTATTTCAATGGCAAAGATATGTGATACTTTTACCATCATTATATTTCAACTGGCACCAGATACGCTTGAGTGCTTACTGTGATCCTGCCAACAAAGCAGACTTTCTTTTCTGTTACCTTTCATTGACTTCTGCATCTGTTTGCTATATGCTTGTCGATGCTTTTTTTTTTCCTCTCATCCATTACTTACATCCAATTACCTTTCACTGACTAAGGGATCTAAGGAGTTATATTGGAGATAATGCTAAATCATTTGTCATTGTATTGGTGTTACAAAGTAGTCTTTATCTTTTTAATAAAGCAGCATTAACTCTCAACTCTAGTCTTTTTTTTTTATGTTTATTTATTTTTATAGATTTATTAAAAACACAATAAAGTACACCCTTTGTTTGTAGTGAAGACAAAACAACAAAGCTGATAATACTCTACCTTGTAACTAATGTAAACCAATACACATATTAGACTGTCAGAAAACAGCTGCATTAAGAGAAGAAAACTGAATGTTCCAAAACTCATAAGACACAGAAACCCAAAGTGAACCAAATTTTGACTTTTCCCCCTAAATCTTCATCCCTCCCTGGAATTACCCCACTCAGTTTGACTTCCCTAAACAACCTCAACAACTGTGATACTATAGAGTAATAAATAAATAAATGACCCACACTTTCACCCTCTTTACATATTATGCACCACTACGGAGCAAGATTTCCTAAGAATCAACTTAGTTAAATCCCATACTATGTATATCCAAAAAGGGAATGATCCATTAAGCGTACATAGCCTTACTATGAGCAACTGTCAAAGTAAGAATTGTTACTTTAGGAGATGCCTTAGCCTTCAAAGTCACAGAAAAAAGTTGGAAAATTGGAAGAGATGGATAGCCAGGTAGGACTACAAAATTTGGTTTACATGAAACAAACCCCAGAATCATCAAAAGTCCACCTCCAAAACAACCAAGACCTAGAAGGAGATTATTGAAGAATCTCTAACAAAGACAGAAGTGACCTCCACAATTTCAGGGTCAGTTAAGTTTCTTTGGAAGCCAACATATCTATCAACTCAAAGAACGAAAAGAATTGACTTAAAATCTAGCAATGGGAACATTATGAAAAGTGGACAATCTGCACAAAGGCAATTTTTTCCAACCCAACACTCATCCAAAATCTAATCCTTTCTCCACTTCTCCACTTCTCCACTACCCACTACAAGCTCACAGCAAGGAGAAAAGTACCATAACCTTGGAAATGTCTTTCAAAGGACAGCAACTCAAACCCCTCACTAGAATTCCATCCATTTTCGTGTAACCCATGCTTCCTATAACAGCTAATGGAAAGCTCTATAACAACTTCCCAAGTAAGGCCCTATGGAGAGACATACTGGCTAACTACCAATCAAATGATATCTAAGTTTTTCAAACTACTTGGTTATTCTCATCTTCGCAATGGTTCTTGCTTTCCAAATTAAGTAAACATGATCCTAAACTAGCCATTTTGTATATAGCTGATATGACTTGAGGTCTATTCACGATTAACTGTTTTCATTTGTCTTTATTACATAAAACTTGAAAGAATGCATGAGGGTGTTGTACATACCAATAAGAAATAAATAAAATTGCCGGATACCATAGTTAATATATAAAAAATAAAAGAGGGAAATTTCAGTTTTTCTTTGCATCTTCAGACTTTTCGGTGTCTTAAATGATCAGAATATATGGGTGAATCTTCAGGCTATTTGTGATAAGAGTGAAGAGAATAAACTCCTTTGAGCTTTACAAATAAGATTTACCATGAAGGTTTGTTGTGCCAAGGTTTTTGTCAGATTGGCCTTTTTGGCATGGACAGCCTGTTTAAGACTTTTTTTGGGTAATGTTTTTGGGACAATTATTGATAGTGGATTTGATACTTTAATTGGTGTTGTGAAACAGGATTCAGTGAGTGAACCGCTTATTGTTGCAGATTCCTGTTGGTTGGGAGGTCGTGGGGATTCTTGTCTCACCCATTTTCTTATTTCCAAAATGGGCTTCTACCGTGGACATAATTTTGTGAACAATACATGTAGAGACTTTTAGACAGAAGCATTATGTTTCAGAATTTTGTACAAATACCATTTGAAGTATAGGGGTTATGAGGTTATAAATATACATCTCTCCCTCCTGCCCTCCTTGGTTGTCTCCCTAAGCATTCCGTACCCTCCCCGATCGCCCCAACTATCCTCGATCCTCATCTCTGAGGCACACCCCAACCACATCCACCCAAATCCACACCCAAACGAATATGTTGACTATGCTTTCGATGCCAAATTAGGTACTCATTTTTGGATTAAAAAAAAAATTTGGTACATTATTATGATTATACACGTAAGTACATACATGTACATGCAATGTATGTATAAACGTACCCAAGTTTCCAACAAGGGACCAAAATTGAAATTAAATCTAAACATGGAAGTTTAATAAACTATCTTATTCAAGAGTAACAGTGTAATTATCTTATTAATAAACGAACAAATATTGGAGAACCATGACAACTGAGAGAGTCAATATTAACATGCGGACTTATATACAAATTTTTTTGATCCTAAATTCATGATTTTAGAGAGTTTTTATCACAAATGGTCTTTCAATTTTTGAAAAACCCGAAACTGAAGTTTTTATCCTCTCTAACTTGTTTCAAGAATTTTTTTTTTAAATTAAATTAAATTTATTTTATGTGGAACTTGTTTATTGAATATTTGGAATGAAAATTATTTTGGTGGCTTAACTGCTCTGTTAATGGCAAATGGGGTCGTCGTTTCTGGGCTTTTAGTGGATTAAAGCAGCAAAGAAAGGCCCAAGTAATAAAGGACGTTAGTGCTTGTTAGACATGGGATACGTCACATCGTGAATCCCACATTGGAAAACTCCTCTATGCATGAAAGCTTTATATATGGTCGTTTAACAACAAAGCTCGTCCCTTCGGGGACATCCGATAAAATTGGAACGATACAGAGAAGATTAGCATGGCCCCTGCGCAAGGATGACACGCATAAATCGAGAAATGGTCCAAATTTTTTTTGCCTTTTTTGCGCGTTTGTTTCCCTAGTTGCAGAAGATTATAGATAAGTTCAGTAGCTGATATTGCAACTGGTTTTGACATTAACATCATTAACTTGTGGAGCTTTTACACATTTTCTGTATGATTTTTTATCATCTACAATCCATGTTTTACTTAATATCCTATACTTTGAAACCGTGTTATGATTACGAATACGAGTGCATCAAGTACTGACACGTTACATGGGACTACATCTGTACAATGCCTCGAAAAAAATTCTCCAAATCTCAGATCAATGTTAATCAAGAAATTCTAAGATGTTTGGAATGAAATATTGTGAACCCTTTTACTCATGAATTAAGTGGGTTTATAATTCAATCCACAAAGAAAGGCACAATAATCAAAGAACGTGACTGTGTTGGAGATTGGGCTTGGGGTCCGATAACTAAGGGTGGGGAAGCAGGCTTGGCTCTTAAAAAGATACCACGAGTCCCACATTGAAAAATCCTTCTATTCCTCGAAGCTTTATATATGGTCGTTTAACAACAAAGCTTGTCCCTTCGGGGACATCCGATAAAATTGGAACGATACAGAGAAGATTAGCATGGCCCCTGCGCAAGGATGACACGCATAAATCGAGAAATGGTCCAATTTTTTTTTGCACTTTTTGCTTGATTTTCGATTTTTTCTCCCTTTTTTTTTTTTTTTTTTCAATATCTGAGTGAGTCTTTAATCTTCCTGGTGTGAGTCCAAGTTTGAATTTAGTGTTTGATTATTGATTGTTTAGTGACTGGTCTTCCATTAGTTGTTCACAAGTGCTGGATTGAATGCATATAGAAAGTTCGCCTACCAGATGTCTGATAAAATGTCTCTGTTACTATTCGGCCCTAACAAAATTGTTTTTCTTACTTCTTGCTCACCGAGTACTTGGTACTTGCCACCTCACATTGTTTCGTGATATTTCTTGTTACTTCCTAGGAAACTTGAGGAATCCTAGAGACTCGGACACAGCTCTGCCGTTGGATCATCTGACTCAGTTGCTAGCGAGCCTTCTATCTTAAGAACAATCTCGGAATATGAACCTGCATTCACATCCTCATATCGTGACAGTGGGATCTCTCGGTTTCCTTTTCTTGCAAGCTAAGTGAGGAGATTTAATACGTGCTCAGTTTGGCTTCTCAGGACACAGATTACTACACTTCTGCACGTATTTGAGACTTTTGTGCACTAGCGGTTAATAATAAAAAATACATTTCGATTTTCAGCTCAATGAAATCCAAGTTTTCTATATTTATATTGAGATTTGAAAACTGACATCAAGTTCAAACTGAGTTTGCATGAATGGATTCTTGCTTTATTTCTATACAAACCATTTCATACAAGGTAAAAAAACAAAAAACAAAAAACAAAAAGCATGCCCACATAACGACCCGACTGACGAGACAAACTTTTTTAACCCACAACGTCTATATAAAGTCTTCCTAAATAGAACATGGAATTAAGAGATTGAGCCTAGAACAAACTTGCAACCCTTACAACTCTTGGCTCGCTTGCTGAAACAACACAACAGCAAGAGTCAGAAGGGATGCATAAACTGAATTGGGTAACCTCTGCACCACCTTCCCAATGCCTGGTACACCCTCCGTAGCCCTCTTCGTTGCCATTGCAATTGTTGGTGCTGCAACCAATGTCAGGATCAGTCCCTGACTGACTACAATGAATGTGTCGGCTGTCAGCTGCTTGATGAACTTCGTGAACTCTTCACGGTCAATTTCTCCATCGAGATTGATATCGTTTTCCTGCAAATACACTGAGTGAAAAATCTTCTATGTGGTTCTGCTCAGTACGAACTATAGCTTAATAGGATAACAAGTTTTAAAGCTCTACAAGTTACTGAAAGAGAATCCTCAAGAAAAAAAAGATAGAACAGATGTTATGATTTATCCATGGTCATGGTTACCAAGATTATGGAATCAGCTCGGCATTCAAATGCCAAATAAACAAATCTCCTAAATATTCAACAAGATCCAACCATGTATTGAGAGTATAAGTATTTGTTAACAAAGAGCCTACATCTACAACCAAGCACCCCTAGAACACCCAAGACACTAAGTATCAAAGTCCATAAAGGACTTTACAATAGATGCAAAATGTCGAGCCCAAAGAAACGGCTCAGCCAAGGAATTCCCCCTCACATCCCCCCCTTTTTTTTTCCTCTAAGATGTTAGTTATCAGTTTGACACTGACTTTGGGACATGGAGCTGTAACAATATCAAAACTGCACTTAACAAGATCTCAGCAAGGAGATGTAAATATCATTGAATTTCCTTTTTCTTCTCATTAAATTTGAGATAACCATGTTGTACTCTTTCACGTGGAAGTAAGCTGGAAAAGAAAAAAGAACAGCTACTGGCCTCTTTTCCCAACACACGACTTTTTACTGTTGACAATAGTATTGTAGTCTTCTATGTACTTCTATGCAATGCATAACTAAACCCACTACAAAATTCATTGGGTTCAACATTGTCTAAAAAAGAATAACAGGCTCAGAATCTCTGTTACGTTTTCTTTAGGTTTCCTGAAAAGAGACACCTTAGACAAACTCTCAACATGAATTTTTACTAGCAAACAATGACGACAATTTTCCCTTGCATAACAAACTGCAGAAACAAAAGGTTATTAAACATAGAAAGTCATTTCTTCAAGATACTGTTCCTGACATTGATGCATAATTTCACATAAAGACTAGGATGATATGATGGATTTCTATTAAAAATTGCAGGCCATCACAGTTATCTATCCAGATTATGCAATCAACTTGTCATTCAAATGCCAAATATCAAACAGTTGAACAACCCATTTCTCATCAATGTCCAAACACCACCTATTTTTCTAATGAAATTTCCCAAATTAGGGAACTCAAGAACTTGGTTCCCTTTTAGTCAGTCAGAGAGACAGAGGATGATACCCAACTCATAAAATTTATAACTTCCAACCCAACATCTACATCACAAACACCAATCACCTTTCTCTAAGGCAATTGTACATACAAGAAGACAGTACAATCAATTTAAGAGAAAAAGCATGTCTCTATAGAGAACTAGCCAGGCTAGACTTCCATTAATGCCTCAACCAATAAACCTATTGAAACAAGTATAGGTGACTTACGATGATGAATTTTTTCAGTCAAAATGAGTAATTTTAAATTAGGTAATCAGCAGACAAATAAACTTAAAGCAGAACTCATCGGTCATGTCTATAGAACCTCTTCTATTGCAACCCAACCCTCAAACAAACTGGTACTATGTCAAATCATGCTAAACCGGACCAAATAAAGAAAGACAAAGGGTTGTTTCCTTCAGACCATGAAAAATTAATGTTAAACAGAAAGCATAAAGGTCGCAAACAGCAACTTAAAGGTGTTTCAGTTCATCTTGATAAATAAGAATTTTATGGGTCTAACTGACTTTAGTTTAAAGTTGAAATATAAAATCTTGTGAGAGTAATAACTAGCAGTTGTGCTCTATTAAATTGAAAAAGTTGCAAGCATATGTGCAGATAACTAGCTTTCCATAATCCAAAACTATAAATGGATCACAAATCTTAGTAAGCGAAAACTTGGTTCTACGACTTGACTTTTGCAGTAACACCTAAAAATCAAGAAACATAAAATAATGTGATTGAAGCTTATGGAGGATGCAAGAAAGGCGGCACCTGAAAATTAAGTCAGGAATTCATTACTTTGACTTAACAATTTATATGAAATTTCCTACCAAATGGGACGTATACCATTGATATTTTCAAAGGAAATTATCTTATGCGTAAATGGTTTGATACTAACAAATTTCATTTCATCAGTTTGTTTTGTAACAACAAAAAATCCTTATAATAGAAAACTGATGCACGTTTAGGTACTCCCTAGATTTTAACTCATCCTCTATGTTTAAGCAGTTTAAATTCAGCAGCCACTCAAAAACCTATGAAGCAGTAGGAACAAAATGGGTCAACATTCATCAATGATTAGAGTACCTGAAGCAAAGCTTTGACACGGTCTTTGGAGGGTGGATCAAAATGTGGGCCAGGTAAACGCTTATTGATATCACTAGAACAAGAAGATTAAGAAAGAAAAAAAATACCTCAATTAGAATAATGTGGACACCAGCAGAATGATTTTTTAATCAGCTAAACATTTGGAAAAAAAATTAGTAAGAAAAGCTTCTCACTTGTACACAAGTAGTACACCAATGTACAGATCTTCAAATGTCAAGTTAGCCCTTCCTGACTCATTTTTAAAATGATCAAACACCTTGTTTGTAATCTTTTGTATTTGCTTTCGCCTCCATTGCTTACCTGCAAGGTGGAAAACTATCAGATACAATGAAAACATAATTAAGGGTTCTGATTCATGTCCAGTAATGAAACATGTCAGACTGTCTGTTAGGATGAATATCTACAAATTTCTTTGATGGATGGCCAAAGGTATCATCTTGACCATCACATCTAAAATTCAGTACAACAAAAAAGATATGAAAACATGGGCATAAATTTGATGTCCAAAAGCAAACTTTCTAATGCATCTGAGGAAACCCATCACTCAAAACAGAGGACCAGTAGGTTTGTGTTGGAGTGAGTTGGCCTTAGAACCCATAAAAGCTAATGCATGACTCTGTGATTCAACATCATTTGCAAATCCCACAAGTGCGGAAGGATGGAAGAGCAACACAAACCCATCCAAACTAAAATGAAAAATTAAGAAAAGGAAGAAAAAAAAAAGAAGAAAGAAAGCGAAAGCGCAGTAGAAAAATTAGTGGGTTCTTTATGATCTACAAAACTAAAGATTCAGAACTGGGAAAGAAACACTATTGGGATCGAAAGAATTACAAACATTTATCTTTTAAAGCTTGTTTCTTTCTTTTGTTTTTACATCAAAATCGATGAAAGCTTTGAAGTGGTACCTTGTAATCTGTCCAGCACCTGTCCCATGGCGAAGTAGTGAGCTAGTAGACAGAGAGGCCTTTTGCAGCTTCCTTTGGATGATAAAGGAAGAAAAGATCCTTTGGTATCGGAGCATTGAATTGACTTTTTCAGGCCACGTACGCATAAAGAAAAGATCCTCTACGGCAACCGTCAAGAGATTGTTTGTTATTTATTTTCGATGCACTATTATACTCAATATAGGAACTCAAATTATAATATAAAAAGAGACTCTATATGAAATGAATTTTAGAAACACACTCAAAGCTCATTTATAAGATAACAAAAAGGCTTTTAATTTTTTATAAATTACAAAACTGTAATCGATTTCGTAAAACAAGCTCAACTCCAAAATCTCATAATAAAAAAAACCAAAACACTCAATAGGGCATCAAAGTAATTTAATAATCAAAATTAAATTCAATAAGGTCAATTGTTATTTTTTGAGTTTTTTATGGGTTTGTTTATAGAAATTAAATGGTGTATGATTTATCTATATCATTAGTGCTCTAAGAATGGATATATAACTAAATATCACTTTATTTTTTAGAGGAAAATTCGAACACATGACCTTTCGAAGGACATTTCTAATAGCAATTCACCACGGTGGTCTCTATTTCTGGTCTATATCCATTATTTTTAGACACCCTTTTATACTCCAAGAACAAAGTATCTTTGCTCTAATGGGGCTCTCTAAACTTTTTTATGTGCTAATTTTATTTTGTGTTAGCCCTTTTTATTTTGATTTTTGTTTAGAGAGCCCATAAAAATGAAATAAAAAGGGCTAATATATTTAAAAAAGATTTCAATAAAAAAGATTCATATTCAAATCAAATAGGATTCATATCAACCGTTGGATCAAATAATGGTGTAGGAGATAAGATTTGCTCTCATCATATCATTTTCAATTCTTAGCATGTTGTGTAGTTGCCCAGCAAATGATTCACGAGAAAAGGTTTGCTCTTTTACTCATACAAGAAATTTTCAATCATATCAATGAATGTGAGCAATAAAATTAAAGTTCTCAATAAATTACTATGGTAAAATGTGCAACTAATCACCTAAATCTAATTTAATAAAACAAAACTCATGTTGTTCATTTCACTCCCCCACTCCTGGGTCTCTTATTTTGTTGAGAGATATATTAGCTGAATTTGGTGTAACATTTGTTAATGGTTATCTATTAAGATTTGAGGCTCTTTATTATCCTCGGTTCTTCTTATTTTTTGAGTCAAAGCTAGGAAGGGGAAGGGGATTTACTCGCACACACTGCTAGTGCTTAAAGATTTCAAATATGTGACCACCGGTCTTAGACTAAATATACTTTTTCATTATGACCCCATTGACCTAAGTTCTTATTAGCTGGAGTGAAAATCTTGAAATTGTTGAATACGACTCCGCATTGTTGGACTTGACAACACATTCTCAATAGTTGCATTCTCCACTTATCGCAACCCAAACTCATGATAGAGCTACGCCAAAATAGAAGAGATGGGGGACATTTGTGGGGACACAGATTTTACACAGATTTTACACAACTAATTACACATTAATTAGGAGTGAACGACACCGTTTCAGCTAGAGCATTCCTCCTTTGCTTGAATAGGTGAAACTTGGGCCACGAAAGCAGCATCCGAAGAAGATCATGGGAGCCAAACCACGTCTGAGTTCAACTCAGCCTCTAAGCTTACACCACGTGGCACCAACAATTGAGAACATCCAAGACTACTTGAAACAATATAAATATCCAAAGACCTCACATCATCTTAAGTCTAACCTAAACATCGGAGGATTCCTTATTGATATGTCTCACAAATTTTAATCTAGTCTTACTTTGCTTTTTAGAACTCAATTTGCCTCACATAAACCTCAAATGTTAATCTCGTATCTAACTTTGCTTCATTATATCAACTCTTTTAGAGGAATACGCTTAAGTCTTTCGATATTCAAGTTCTTATGGAGAGTAATTTGGCACTTTTGATTGAAGACCTTGTTATAAAATATATAATGCTTCTAGAGTCATGTCATCATAATGGCTAAGTTGAGTGCATTGTCCTATCAATTTCCTGTTTTTAGTGTGCTTGATGGCCACAAATATCTTTCTTTCCTTTGGTTGCCTGGATATTAAAGCTCTGACGAGAGTGACTTTCTGCAGATTGTTGTTGATTCTATACATGATCCAAAAGCTGGTGTAGTATTTGACCCGAAGTCGTTAATACAAGCCCTTGTTGACATGATAGGCAGATACACGAGTACAAATCTTACTGCGGTAGTCTAATGACAGTGAAAAAAGGAGCAAGCATGGTAATTTTCATCATGAGGTACAAGTTCAACAGCAAATCAATCTTTTTACAGCAGCTCTCCATATCAAGTACACTAGTTCATGTTTCCGGAGATACATGTCTTTTGTACATGTCTTTTGTACGTCAATACCGTTGTTTGTTAAGGCCCATGTACATGTCTTTTGTACATGTCTTTTGTACCGTTATTCAATGATTAGTGTATATATATATATACATGTCTTTTGTACGTCAATACCGTTGTTTGTTAAGGCCCATGTACGAGGGTTAGCAATTTGAATATTTCTTTATGTGCTCGTTATTTTTTTTTTTGTGTGTAAAAAAAATGAGAAATTAATCCGTAGACAATTCTCCAAAACCTAGTTGTCATTTCGTAATTAAACAAGTGTTGATTTTCGTAGGAGTGAATTGTGTTTAATACGGCTGTCCGTTAGTTAAGGCCCAAGTGTAATGTCATTGATGTATGTAGAGCCATGCAATTCTTTGAACAAATAATGGATAGCACCAAGTTTAGTTAAGCTTTTCAAGGGACATAAATTGCCTAATTGGCTTATTATTATTATTTTTTGGTCATTTCCATGTAAAGGGTACGGAGAAAAAGGGATGCAAGATGTACAAACACACATTAGATTTCATGTTCAGCAACCAAAACGAAACATTTATGCTTAGACTAACTACTTCCAAGACTATCTCAGTATAGTGAAACAGTACTAGTAGATAATTATCTTCAGTCCTAATCAACCTCAGAAGAAAACTTCGCTCGCTAACATGGCAACATATCTGGAATGCAACCTGGTTGCCAAAGCCACCACAGATTGCCAAATCGAGATCCCGAGATCTTCTATATATACTTAGATCTCTTGAGGGATAAAATGTGTGCCTGCTAGGTACTACATGATTGTTTCTATAAGCATAAGCATAAACAAAATTCATTTCACACAAATCCTCAACCAGTAAATAATGGCTTTCACACTTAAAAAAGTCATCGTCTATTCTACTGACACTTTTAGTCTTGGGGGTGTGGGCTTCCCAAGCCAACTGCCGCACATTGCTTGATGCTCATACTTCCATGTTAGATAGACATGAGCAGTGGATGGCTCGATACGGACGCATCTACAAGGACGATGAAGAGAGGGAAAAGCGTTTCCAGATATTCAAGGACAATGTGGAGTTCATAGAGTCCTTCAACTATGCTAGCAATCAGCCTTACAAGCTAAACATCAATAGATTTGCAGACCAGAGTCATGAAGAATTCCAAGCGTTTCGCAACCGATACAGAACATCCCTCAATCCCATGTCATCTAAGACACCTTTTAGATATGAGAACGTGACTGCAATCCCATCCAGCATGGATTGGAGAAAAAAGGGAGCTGTCACCCCCATCAAGGACCAGGGTGAATGTGGTAATTAGCCAAAATCACTAATACCCTCATCATAATTTTTGTTTTCAACTCTGCGGTTCACATTAATCTTTTCTAACTCGGGCTTGTATTGTGATATGGTATATAGGATGCTGTTGGGCATTTTCTGCAGTGGCAGCCACAGAAGGCACTACAAAGCTGAAAAGTGGGAAGCTCGTGTCTCTTTCGGAGCAAGAGCTAGTGGATTGTGACACTCAGGGTGAGAACCAAGGCTGTGAGGGTGGTCTCATGGATGATGCCTTTAAGTTTGTAATGCGCAACAAAGGCCTGGCAGCTGAAGCAAACTACCCTTATAGAGGAGTTGATGGACTTTGCAACAAGAACAAGGTAGCATATCATGTAGCAAAGATCACAGGTTATGAAGATGTACCAGCCAACGAGTTGGCTTTGTTGAAGGCCATGGCCAATCAACCTGTTTCTGTTGCAATTGACGCCGGTGGATACGAATTCCAGTTTTACTCACATGGGATTCTCACAGGAGATTGTGGAACTCATTTGAACCATGGTGTCACTGTAGTTGGGTATGGGACAGCTGCTGATGGTACCAAGTATTGGTTAGTCAAAAACTCATGGGGTGCAGAGTGGGGTGAGGGTGGATATGTAAGAATTCAAAGAGATGTGCATACTAGGCAAGGCCTTTGTGGCATTGCCATGAAAGCTTCTTATCCTACTGCTTGAATTTCTATAGCAATTATTAGGAAATATTCAATCTTCATCTTGTGTTCTTATTGATCATGTAATTTCTTAGTATGTAGGTTTTGGAATCAATGACGGAACTTTTTTTCATGAATTTTTAGGCAATACATTAGTACACTCGAACTACTAAATAGATCGGTACTGGTGAAATTGTGCCTTGCTTCTTCTTTTAATTTATTTTAAAGAATCTAAAACACAGGCTGGCTAGCCACATGAGAATTTGCAGAGATGTTGATATGTGAGCTACCATCATATATATATGGCCAACAAGATCCCTGGTGTAAACCACATAGTATGTATATGGTTGATATGTGAGTGCTAAGAGTTAAACCACAAAGAATGGAAAGGACAATGAAATTGGCTCATTGTATTCTTTCCTGTATTTGATTTGCTTGCAGACCTTGTCATATCCTGCTCACTTGCTAATTAGACTATATTGGTTTATGCTTATCTATATATGTCTGTTAGCTTAATTGCTTAAAGTGAATTTGATGCACTTTTTCTTTTTACAAAAAAAGAGTGATAAGTAAGTATGTGTATGCATCCTATATGCTAGCTAGGTATGACAAACTCTAGAATTAATCGAGTTCTAATGGCCTAATACTGAAAATGTATTTCATTTCATCACAGTGAAGCAGAAAATGAGTCAATTTGACTGAACTTTTTATTGGTTTTTTTCAATATGCAGGTTCCTTTCCACATATATCCAAAGATATTCCTTAACAGTGAAGAACAAAGATGCTCATCATCTATATATATGGAAATTTTGATCTTGCTTCTTCACACCTAGTGATCATCAATCAGCTAATAACAATGACTTTTACAGTTGAATGGAAATTCATGATTTTTCCATGTTCATAGTGGTTTCGGGGACTTGGGCATCAAAAGCCGCATCCACCACGTTGGCTGAAGCTTAATGGCAATGAAATATGAGCTATGGATGGCTCAGTATGGGTGCGTTTATGCACACATATGCAGAAAAGGAAAGGCATTTCAAGATATTCAAGGAAAATGTGGAATTCATCAAAAAGTTTAACAAGGAAGCGAATCAAACTTACAAGTTAGGCCTCAACGAATTCTCAGACCTTTCAGATGAAGAATTCACCATGTTTCATACTGGATACAAATGTAAGATGGTAATACATCTTTGACCTTCTAATCACTGAGGGATTGCTAGGACTCCAAGTTAATCAAGAACTCAAAGACTTACTCGACCAGCAGTTTTAGATAATATGTTAAACAGAAATCTAAAGCCTTTGGGATTCCTAACTCTATTAGGATAGACTCCAACATCTACTGCATTAAGGACATCTCCTAGAGTTCCTTGATGGGCAAAACTCTAAGAGATATATGCATATAAATAGAGAGCTCCCTCCAGAAGCAACAACACACGCTTTAGCTATTAGATATTCACCCCATCAGAATAAGCATACAGTGTTGGTTTCTTGGAGAAGATCCTTCTAGTACTTGCGACTATTCTGGACAATGGCAGCTGAGAATCAAGGTTAGTATATTTGATTTTATAGCTTATCAAGTATTACATGCGGTATCAAAGCTTAAGTTATATTATCTCTTACCTAACCAATTTTTATCAAGAAAATCAAGTTCTACAAAACTGTCAAGTTTCAAAACAGTTTTCAGAAAGCTTAGCATGATAACAGTATAAAGATTATCACTTTGTCATGACAAGAGAAAGCATTGATCGTTCTCTTACAGTATATTGAGTAAGCCAAAGCAAACTCAATAAACTACAAGATCCTTACATTCAAAGTTCACGATCAAGATTGTGCTGCAAGAAATTACATGGGGAAATAGCTCTCTGTCCAAAGATGTGAGTAAATCTTTATGTAATTACTTGTGGCAGAACAACATGGGATATGAAGCTTAGTATGAAAATTTTCTTATCCAAAGATAAGGAAGGTTTTGTTCAAAAGAAGTTTGTACTTCTTCATATACCTCAGTGGTTGATAAATATGATTGAGTCTCTGCCTAAAGGCGAGGATCGAACATATTAAATTTAAAGTTTTGGGGCTAAAGTTTTCAGTATGCATGTTGATATATTTTCAGTTAACCACAACTTGATTGAGACTCTCATTGGCTAAAACTATAAGAAATGGAGAGAGGACTTGGAAATTGCTTTAGGATTGCTCGACTATGAAATGACTTTGGAAGAAGATGCTCCTGCTGTTCCTGCTGCAAATGCATCTGCAGAAGTTAAGACTAAGTATGCCAAATGGATCAAGGCAAATAAGATGGCTATCTTGATTATGAAGAGGTCGATTTCTCCATCTGTTAAAGGGAGCATAACAGCATCTGAAAACGCAAAAGATTTTCTTAAGTCAATTGGGGAGTTTTTCCAGGAATCAAAGAAGGCTGAGATAGGTACATTGCTGGGGCAACTCACTGATGTCAAGTACAATGGAGAGGGTTGTGTTAGTACTCACATACTCAATATGCTAGAGATTGGGAACAAACTGAAGGCACTCAATGTCAATGTAGACGAGACAATGATGGTACACTTTGCTATTAATTCTCTGCCAAATGTTTTTAGACATCTCAAAAGCAAATATGTCGCTCAAAAGGAAATCTCGACAATAACAGACCTCATAAGTATCTGTGTGCAAGAAGAGCAACATATAAGAAAGGAGAAAGCTAAGGAACATGTCAATTTTGTACATGAAGCCAAACCAAAAGTCAAGGAGATTGTTAAGTACAAAACTGCAGGCAAGAAAAATAAGAAGGAAGAAGATTCAAAAGGACTGAATCTAGTAGGCCTCAAGTGTTTCTTCTAGAAAATTTGGACATATGAAGAGAGACTGCATAAGGTATAAACGTTGGCTAGAAAAACAGAAGGGAAAAGGTAAGAAGAATTTGGTTTCAATAGTTTATGAATATAACATAGTTGAAGTTTTATCTGATTCATGGTGGTTAGACAGTGGTGCAACAATTCATGTGACTAATTCTTTGCAGGGGTTCAAAAGCAAGAGGGTGCCAAGCAGGGATGACTTGAAGGTGTTCGTGGGAAATGGAGAAAGAGTCAAAGTAGAATTTATTGGTTTAGCTAGTCTTGTTTTGGATTCTGGTTTTGTTTTGGATTTAGTAGACATAGTTTATGTTCCTTCTATGACAAGGAACCTTTTATTAGTTAGTAAACTTGTTCAATCAAACTTATAGTTCAAGTTTGACAAGTTTGGATTCTCCTTTTTCAGAAATAAAAGTTTTGTTGGCAATGACATTATTGTTGATAGAATGTATCGTCTAAACTGCAATTCTCCAAAACAAAGCACTGCAAGATTAAATGTGATAAGTACAAAGCAGTTAAGAACAGAAGAATCATATACACTTTGGCATAGAAGACTTGGACATATCTCAAAAGAAAGGATGAACCTCTTAAGCAAAGAATCTATGCTACCACCACTTAATCACCGTGATAAAGATAAAGTCTATATTGAATGTGCAAAAGGAAAAATGACAAACTTGAGAACAAGGAGCAATAAGGAGTGAAAAATTGCTAGCGATTATACATACAAATATCTGTGGACCTTTTCCAATCGATACACATGATGGTTATAAATATTTTATAACTTTCACAGATGATTTCTCAAGGTATGGATATGTGTATTTGATAACAGAAAAATCAAAAGCCTTAGACATGTTTAAAATTTACAAAGCTAAAGTGGAAAAGCAATTAGATTCGAAGATAAAGGTAGTGAGGTCTGATAGAGGTGGAGAGTTCTATTGAAAATTCACTGAGAAAGGAAGAAATCCAGAACCTTTTGCCATTTTCTTGCAACAAGAAGGCATTGTGGCTCAGTACATGAATCCTGGAACACCACAGCAAAATGGTGTTTCAGAGAGAAGAAACAGAACTTTGATAGAGATGGTGAGAAGCATGATGTGTTGCACAGCATTACCAAACTTCTTATGGGGAGAAGCTTTGAAGACAGCAAATTATTTGCTTAATAGAACACCTACTAAAAGTGTTGATAGAACTCCCTATGAAATCTGGTGCAACAGAAAACCAAGTTTTAATCACTTGAGAACTTGGGGATGTAGAGTAGAAGCAAAACTCTATAATCCAAAGCAAAAGAAGGTTGACTCAAAGACAGTTAGTTGTTATTTTGTGGGGTCTCCAGACAGAACAAAAGGCTACAGATTTTACTGTCCAAAGCATAATACAAGGTTTGTAGAGACACAAAGGGCAATCTTCATTAAGGAGGAGAATACAGAAAATGAAAGTGTCGAATTTGAGTTTGATGAAATATTAGAGCATCAGGAACTTGTAGTAAAAGAAAAACAAGGAAGGGTGACTACAATAATCCCATTTGTTAACAAAGCAGTCACACCCATTCATGAAGATAACCACCATGATATCAGGAAATAAATGTAGAAGCCGAGACACAAGTGGCACAACCTCATAACCAAGAACGAAGAAGGTCTCAAAGACCTAGAAGGCCAACTTTATCAAATGACTATCACGTTTATTTGCAAGAAGCTAAACAAGATATCAACCACTTGGAGGATCCTGTAACTTTCAAACAAGCTGTGGAAAGTGACATATGTGAATATTGGATGGCAGCTATGGAATCTGAACTCGATTCAATGAGCAAGAATGGAGTTTGGAAACTTGTCAAGCTGCCACAGAGTTGTAAACCTATAGGCTGCAAGTGGGTTTACAAAACAAAGAAAAGTCCACAAGGGAAAATTGACAGATACAAAGCCAGACTAGTGGCAAAAGGCTACACTCAACAGGAAGGGGTAGACTACAATGAAACCTTTTCTCCTTTTTCTACCAAGGATTCATTTAGGGTGATAATGGCTTTGGTAGCACACCTGATCTACACCTTCATCGAATGGATGTTAAGACAACTTTTTTAAAATGGGAACCTGAATGAGGAGATCTACATGAAGCAACAAGATGGTTTTGTTTTAAAAGGGGAAGAAGATCTAGTCTGCAAACTGCAGAAATCTATCTATGGTTTAAAACAAGCCTCAAGGCAGTGGTATTTGAAATTTGATGAAGTAGTGAAATCTCAAGGTTTTGTTGATGATCCACTGGATGAATGCATTTATATGAAGTTTAATGGAACAGACTTCTTATTCATGCTTTTATACGTTGATGCCATTCTTTTGGCAAGTAGTAATTTGTCTCTACTTCATGACACCAAGAGGATGTTGTCTAATCATTTTGACATGAGTGATCTAGGAGAAGCCAACTATGTTTTGGGAATCAAAATTAAAAGGGATAGAGAAAGAAAGTTACTTGGTTTATCTCAGAAAGGCTATGTTGAAAGAATACTCAAGGGATTCAACATGGACAATTGCACAGGTTATGATGTGCCCATGTCAAAGGGTGACAAACTGAGCAGTGATCAGTCCCCTAAGATTGAGCAAGAGAAGCATGAGATGAGGGATAAACCTTATGCATCATTAGTAGGAAGCTTAATGTATGCACAAGTTTGTACCAGACCTGACCTTGCTTTCTGTAGTAGTGTTCTTGGAAGGTTTCAATCAAATCCAGGACAAGCTCATTGGGTTGCAGGTAAGAAGGTGTTAAGATATTTGCAGAGAACTAAGGAATACAAACTGGTTTATAGAAGAGTGGATGATTTGCGACTGGAAGGATATGGAGATGCTGATTTTGTTGGTTGTTTGGATACGAAAAAGTGCACATCAGGAGTAGTGTTTATGTTTGTAGGAAGAGCAGTAGCTTGGAAAAGTGTTAAGCAGCAATATGTGTCGACTTCAACCATGCAAGCAGAATTTTTGGCAATTTATGAAGCCATCTCTATGGCAATGTGGCTTAAGAACTTCATGTCTATGTTGAAAGTTGTAGATTCTGTGCAGAGACCTAAACAGTTGTGGAATGACAATAGTGCAGCAATATTTTTTTCAAAAAGAAATAAAAGGTCATCAGGAATGAGGCATCTGCAGTTGAAGTTTCTATCAGCCAAGGAAAAGATCCGAGATGGTCAAACAGCTTTGAATCATATTGGTACAGACCTTATGATTGCAGACCCTCTAAATAAAGCTCTGCCTAACCATGTATTTCATAGGCATGTTAATAGCATGGGTCTGTTAGTGAATTTTGATGCTTAAAGTCAGTGGGAGTCAGTGGGAGCTAGAGTTTATAGTTTACATTTTTTTTTGTTATTTTAATTTGTATGATAGTTTGATAATATAAGTATGGAGTTTTCATTCTTCACATATTGTCGTTATGTTTTTTAACAAATGGTTTAAAGTTCAAAATGCAAGCGTGCTAGCTTTTGGTTTTTGTAGTTTGCATCCATGAATGAGTTAATCAAGTATCGTTTGCTAAAAGACCTTGGTAGTCTTGTAAGGCTGAGCAAAGAACAGTTGTGATTTTCTAACATTCTTACAGTTCAATCACAACAGTTTCTCGATCTCAATCCAGTTGGAAGCCTTATGTGTTTTCAAAGGTTCATATGTGTGATTGTAAAAGTCTTGGGTGTTATATATCCAATGAACTTCGATAGTTCCAGGTGAAACTTTGATAATGACAGCGGCTTGATTTTGGAATAGAGAAATGACGAGTTCTACATGGCCATTAAGAGGTTAACTTTGAGTCTCAAGCGATTATTGATCAAGTGGGAGAATGTAAGATGGTAATACATCTTTGACTCATTAAAGTGATCTTCTAATCACTGACGGATTGCTAGGACTCCAAGTTAATCAAGAACTCAAAGACTTACTCAACCATCAATTTTAGATAATATGTTAAACAGAAATCTAAAGCCTTTGGGATTCCTAACTCTATTAGGATCAGGGACGTACCCACTAGCATGCTAACCTGGGCTAAAGTCCAGGCAACTTGTTTTTTTTTTTTTAAGATTAAATTAATACTCTAGTCTAGGTCACCCAAATAAAATATTATTAACTAATCCTACTAGGACTAAGCTGATCATCCAAATAAAATATTATTAACTAATCACACTAAGGACTAGGCTGACCAACAAATAAATAAAAAGAACTAAACCCCACAGTTATTAACTTATCCCGCTACTGTGCACATCTATTCCAAAATCACTACACTAGGCAGAGACATTCCCTCTCTTCTTTACCCAAAAAAATAAAAAATAAAAAATTCCCTCTATCTCTTGCGCAGTAGCAGACCATCTGCTAGCACCTAACTCCTGCTCTTCGACAAAAAAGAAAATTATGCACATCCTCATACTTAATTAAAGCAAACTAAGGTAATGTTCCATTCTTCATCTTCTTTTCTTTTGAAATTTTTGGGATAATTTAGGGTTTATGAAGTATCAATGAAATTTTAGGGCTCATTATGTCCCCCTTTGTATTTTTTTTTTATCAATGAAATTTACTCGTACCGTTGAGTTTTCAATAGTAATGTAAGGTAAATTTAGCCCACGCCATTTTGAAATCCTGGGTCCGTATCTGATTAGGATTGAGACTCCAACATCTACTGCATTAAGGACATCTCCTAGAGTTCCTTGATGGCCAAAACTCTAATGCTGCGTTTGGATGAAGGAATTCTAATTTTCATAGAATTTGTAAATGACGGAATTTGTAATTACATCATTTCAAATTACGTCAATTCCAAATTTCCAGTGTTTGGATATCTTGTATATAGAATTTAGGAAATGACGGAAATTACAATTTTCCCTGTTTGGATAATCATAAAAAGGAATTTTAAAACTGAAATTCGCAGAGAAAGCAGGAGGCTTAAGAATATAAAAAAGCATCTCAGAAATCATGATAAGCTAGCTGTCCTGTAATTGTGACAGAAGGTCACTGTTCAACAAAGACAATTTCGATCAATATCAATTCAAAAGGTTGGATATATGATTCTGGGAGCTAGGTTGGATCTGCTACTGTTTAAGGTACAGTTTTGATAATTTCGATCAATATCAATTCAAAGTCATCTATATTACTAAAAAAACAAACGTAACAGTAAATCAAAATAAATGAATCCAATCATTCCAACTACTGTTTAAGGTACTTGTAATTAACTAATGATAATTAATAAAGATAACATGAGAATGAAAAATGTGTTTTATACCCTTGGTGAAATAAACATCAACACCATTCCTTTTTTTCTATCAACTGGAAGTGTCTTCAACATGAGAAATTGTTTCTCATTTTCTATAAACCAAGTGCATGCCTTCAATTGTTCATCTGGACTAAGTTCTGGAATTGCATTAACTTCATTATATACTTCTAATGGATCAAGCTTTTGTGTGGTAGCATTGATAAATTGTTCGAACGATGAAGCCATTTTAGCTACTGAATCAGCAAGAACATTAGGAGTACCTCTTTTCTTTGTATAATCTCCTCAGCCATAACAACTGAGGAACCCATATCATAAATACAGAGTAAAAATCTGCAGCCAGAAAGTGCAGAAAACAATAATTTCACAACATATAATCTATCCTTTATTGGAACAACACAGATTGAAAAGCAAGGATAGGTTGAGACTATACCTTTATTGGAGCAAAACAGAGTCTTAGATTGAAAGATGATAGATGGCAAAATCTGAAAACCAAACAGAAACCAAAAGAGATCAGATAACAAAACAGAAAGTATAGATAAAGAATACACCGTGCAGAGAGTAGAATACAAACAGAGCCCGGTCAAACCCATTGGATAAAGAATCAGATAACAAAAAGAAAGTAGAGATAGATCGATCAAACCCATTAAATTGAATACCCATCAATAATATCAACAAAAAAATAAAAAAAATTACAACTAGATTGAAAGCTTACCTGCGAAACTTGGATGGCCTGCCTTCTTCTCCCACTCTTGATAGAAAACTGATATAAGACCTGTGAAACTTGGATGGCCTGCCTTCTTCTCCCAGTCTTGATAGAAAACTGATATAAGGTATCTTTGTTGGCGCGCAGCAAAAACAATTTCCCCCGCTCTTGAGATTTTCAGAATTCCACCAATTATGATAGGATTTAAACTCGGGATTTTGGATTGGGAAATCCCTCCATATTTCCCGCAAGTGATTTGCCAAATACCTAGTAGATTTTGCCAAACGCATGGATTTCCCTTTTCCATCGGTGAAATCCCGATTTTTTTTCAAATCCCGTCTTTATTTCCTTTTGCCAAACACACGGTAAGAGATATATGCATATAAATAGAAAGCTCCCTCCAGAAGCAACAACACACGCTTTAGCTATCAGATATTCACCATGTTGATGCTCAAAATGGTTCGGCCAGGATTGAGTCCAACTTAGTGATGAGGTGTGATGGATGATGGGTGAAGGTGAGGACCTTCAGCATGTGTGTGAAGATTTGGGCAAACGATAAATATACAGAAGACAAGATATACGTGGTTCACTCGAATGATGGGCTACATCCACGAAGAAGATGTTCTCATTATAACAATGTTTGTTTACATTTGTTCAAGGGGATTAGACCCAAAGATAAATGGAAGAAGGCCTAGGGCCTAAGGTACAAAGCTAGGAATCTGAAGCCCAGGGGTCAAGTCCTAAGATCTGGAGACCTAGGGCCCGAAGGCCAAACTAGCAGGAGAGTCCTCAAGAGAGAGCCATTTTCTAAGGGGAGAGTAGTCTTCTTTTATAGGTGAGGGGGAGTCTCCATCTCTTGTAGTTTTCCGATGTGGGACTCCTGGTT
Organism: Prunus avium; assembly: GCF_002207925.1. Next base: position 2,625 of record NW_018924386.1, on the reverse strand, counting down.
GCTCGATTAGTCACGGTACTAACAGTAGTCCCCTAAGTTCGCGAGTAAGAAGGTACTTCTTGCTTGAGGATTTGTAACTTTAAGTGCAATGGCCGAGCAACACCATAGTTCTTCTTCCAAGTCATATAGTGCACTATCTCAAGTCCCCCAAGTCCCCGAGTAAGAAGGACATTGGAGGAAGAGAAGTTGGAATTTTTTTTTTTTTTTT
>NW_018924383.1:0-13348 GCF_002207925.1 Prunus avium | reverse complement strand
CTCTCTCTCTCTCTCTCTCTCTCTCTCTCTCTCTCTCTGTGTGCAAATTTACATACCCAACAGTCAACTCACCTCACACACACAGAACAGCAGAGGGAGAGAAGAGAGAGAGAGAGAGAGAGTTGCAGGGTGAATCATTAATTTCTAGTTATTTAGTATGTGCATGTGGACATTTCAATCAATATTCATTACGTGCAAGTTTTACTTAACCTAGCTATATAGTTTGATTAGTCGTTCATCCTAGCAACCTTTATTTTCTGAAAGCTGACATGCTATCTTTCAATTAATTACCATTTACCACAGCAGTAGTAAAGCCAGTAGTACTAGTTCCAGAGCTTAGAGAAGAATGAATGCATGTGGTTTTCCTTGCATTCGATACTTAATTAGCCATGTGACAGCTTGCTAGCTAGCAAAAGCAATATACTCTGATCAACATCATCAAGCCATTATGTGATCATTGTGTAGACTGTGAGACGTAGTAGGCAAATTTAGGGTTTAGGGCTATTGGATCAACTGGGCCATGATTCAAAATAAACGGGCCAAAATTGAAGCTCAAAGCTTGATCACCTCCTGCTAGAAGAGTTAACTCAGCCCAATAGGGTGAAGTGTATTTCAAAGTTTTAACTTTAGGCAAATCACACTCCTTTTAAGTTTGACAAATGAGGGTTGATTGATGCGTGGAACTTCTTTCAATATTGAAAAGAGAAAACATCACTAAACTAAGAGCAAACTCTTATGCAGATGAGGTTCCTAAGAGAGCAAATCTTGTACCATAACACGAAAGAGACCCCTCATCCTTAGTTTTGTGTATGTGTATATTTAGTCATGCAGATTCCGGAAGAGGCAAAGGTTGAGAATTGATCTCTTGTCACAAGTGTGGGGTTAGATGAACGCGTAGAGGTATAAACCTCGTGCATTCTTTTCTTCTTCCTTTTTTTCTCTTTCTCTACATGAGACTACACAATGCACATAAACTTATGTCAACCTTCTTATAATTTAAACACCAAAAATATTATACTCCCCGAATTTGTATACGTACATATATCAAAGCGTACACTTAGAAATAAATGAGGTTTATAATCAAGGTCGACCTTGACTTTTGTGTGGCCCAAAGCCCAAAGCCATAAATTAAATTAGGCTCTTTCCTTTAGTTAATTGATTGACTATTTTTGAGGAGTGGAGTTCCTCAACATGCTTACTTTAGAGCATTTACAATCATGCTCTCTATTTTTAAGTTAAAATTCAGCTTAAAACATATAAAAGCTATTTTAGGAGCTCTCTATAAAATTTTAACTCTAATTATAAAAATATAATATAAAAAATAGTTAACATTAATTAAAGGTTTAAAATACTCATAAAATAAAGCTACATTAAATTATAGGGAGCCACTAGGAGTCCTTTCTCTCTCCTCACATTTAGGAACTCCTAGAAGTCTCCCTATTTTAGGAGGTAGATAGGAAGCATGGTTGGAGTTGTATTTTTTTAATTTCTCCCTAAAATTTATCTAAAGATGTGTTTTAGGGAGTCCATTGTAAATACTCTTACTTCATCACCCAGGCTCCAATTACACATAAAATGGTATTGAGAATCTCTCCTTTGTTTTTTAGTTACCAAAAAAAAAAAAAAAGACTTACAGTTCAAATCCTGTAGACACAAACCCAAAAAATACAAATTTTCCCCATTAGATAGACTTCAGAAAATTTCCCAACTTATTAACATTAATAATTTAAAGAATTCATAAATCTGATTTGTTTTTTAGACTTTCATGCTTCTCTCCTCTTGGTCACTATCAGGTTCAAAGACAAAGATTAGATTTTTTTTTTTTATAAAAAAAAAAAAGAAGAAAAAAGTGTGAGCTTTTCAGTGAGAGATCGAAGCACAAAGATAGGAAGAATGAGATATCCCTCTATATATATAAATAGTCCCTTTCATTGAGAGATCCCTCAAATTATTTTATCTGAAGGACACCCTTAAGGGTACCCTACTAATTTTTATTTTTTTTCAACAATCCAAACCGTCTATTTTTCAAGTCTTCATTCATATATCATCCTTGCAAAAAATCAGACACATTAAAAATCATTAAGGCATAATTGAAACTAACAAAATCAATGATTTAATTGAATGCTCAAATGATATTGGATTCAAGTGATATTTTTTGTAAAGATGATTTTTGAATGAATATCTACAAAAGAAACGGTTCGGATTAGTGAAATACAATACAGAGACGGTTTGTATATATAAATTTTGGGGCCCTGATCATCACCCTTGGCGCCTAGGCCCAAAGCCTGTTCATAGTCGATTTAGATTGGAATGAATTACATACCATTATGTCATTTGGTAAGCGTAGCAATGCTCTGTGAGCATCGACGCATATGGTAACAAATGGTGCATTCGTTTGGAAGAAGCCACTATATGAAGATCCACTACATAACATTTTGAAGGGTAGTTTTGTGTATGTGTATATTTAGTCATGAAGATTCCGGAAGAGGCAAAGGTTGAGAATTGATCTCTTGTCACAAGTGTGGGGTTAGATGAACGCGTAGAGGTATAAACCTCGTGCATTCTTTTCTTCTTCCTTTTTTTCTCTTTCTCTACATGAGGCTACACAATGCACATAAACTTATGTCAACATTCTTATAATTTAAACACCAAAAATATTATACTCCCCAAATTTGTATATGTACATATATCAAAGCGTACACTTAGAAATAAATGAGGTTTATAGTCAGGGTGGACCCTGACTTTTGGGTGGCCAAAAGCCCAAAGCCATAAATTAAATTAGGCTCTTTCCCTTAGTTAATTGATTGACTATTTTTGAGAAGGAGTGGAGGTTCTCAACATGCTTACCTTAGAGCATTTCCAGCAGCAAACCCTTGCCATGGCAAGGGGGGGGCTAGGGCTGACACTATTCACGTGAATAGTGGCTGCCCTTGCCTTTTTTAGCTATGTGTGTTTCCGGCAGTCAAACCCTTGCCATGGCAACTACTATTCATTTTTTTGTTTTTTTCACAACTTTTTTTACTTAAACAATTATTTTAGATAATATTTTCGGGTAAGATTTTTGGGTTCCTATGTGTCAACACTATTCATATCATATAAGATTTTCGATTTCACATTTCAGATAAATTTCAGATAAATTTCGAATTTCAAATTTCAGATACATTTCAAAATTCAAATTTCAGATAAATGTAAAATTTCAAATTTAGAATAAATGGCAGATTTTATCGCGGTTGAGCTAGAAAAAGGATGTAGCGGGAATTTGCAGATTTGTCGTCCGAGCTCCGAAAAAGGCCTTTTCGGAAAGGGAATGACGCCACGAGTCAAACTCACAGCTTTGCTGTGATGTATGGTGGATTTTGGCATTCTGAGGTCATTTGGCCTGCCAAAACCGCATTCAAAGTTTAGTAGTTAATTTTCGGAATAAATTCTGTTTTTCAGTTTTAATGTAATAACTTCCTTAGCAGTTCAAGGGTTGAGAGATGTGTATTTAGACAGATTTGGTGAACGTTTTTCATCATCTCAGATTTTAATAAAATTATCCCAAGAGAATTCCTCTTAATTTCTGGTGGAATCCAGATTACCACTAATTTTGCTTAATTGCGTAAGACGTGTTGGCTCAAGTTCGACATTAACTTTCTGTACGGGCCCAGAACAAAATTTCTTCATACATTTATTGGAGAAATGATACACTTTAAAAATGAACAAAGTAAATTAATATAGAAAAGGAATAGACCAAAAAAAAAATGCATGAGTTGGTTGATTAGTTGATAATCTTTTTCTTGCCACATAATAGCTGTGTAGAACACAAGAAATCTTGAAGCAGCAGTCACCTATTTCGACCCCAAAAAAATTATGAATGGCTGCCGAACAGAAAATAATGGTCGACTGATAAAGAGAACATGACCTTTTAATTATAAAGTTTATACAAATGAAATTTTTTTCATGAAATCATGTATATATCAACGAGTCCTTTTAGGCATCTGGAGTACTTTCTGAAGTAACAACTCGAGCTTCTGTTTCTGTGGACGCAAGTTGTGGATTCTGTGAATCTGAGACCAAGAACAACAGTATATATTTCCACATGAGCACATGCTCCACATATAGCAGCAATTTAGAAAGAAATTTTAAGAGCACATTTATTTGCCCTAATATATAAGAATAATATATGCATTGAAAGATAATTTTATATATGGCGATGATTAATAGTCTAACAATATAAAGCAATGCTACAAACACTGTGATAAACTTCATTAAAATTTTTGAATCTCAACGAATGTTCAGTACTTTATTTGTTCTGTTGGGCATATTTTGAACTTTATTTGTTTCTAGTAACTAAGATATTTTGAGTCTTGACTCATCGGGGAATCCATAGGTGAATCCGATGTCGGTGTCTCATGGAGTGGCGTTTCGTTCAACACCACCTCTAGACCCGTTAGAATAATTTGGAATCTCTTACAATTCTTCACTGCCTCCAAACATTGGGTATGAGTGAAGCTTTTTTTGCCTTGCCCAGTAGCACCAAAGCACATTTGTGCTTGCATAATCTATAAAAAAAAAACTTAGAAAGAAAAAAATTAATTACTCGGAACATGTCAATGACAAACAAATCTTTAAGTATGAAATAGTTGAAGACATAGAATTCTTATTTTATTTTATAGAAGTTGAAAGATTAAGGAAAGGAAAGAGAAGATCATGGAAATTATATATATCTTCTGGTGTTAGAAGGACAAATTGTACTATATGTCAATGTTAGCTCGGACGGTCCATATTTTCAGCATGACACATCATGGATTGTAACGCAGTATTGAGACATCGTTGGACAGAAATTTGTATTTAAGTGCTTTTAAAGAGTGGGGTTAATGTCAGACCAAAGAGTGGGGTTTATGAAAACTTAAGATTCTGACCAAAAAGAAAATGACTATCAAAATTGTTGCAGGCATGACCACTCAAAACCACAGGTATCCACAACCATTTTCTCAACATATTAATCACTTGTCTCGTGCCAAAGAATATAGAAAATGTTTGTAATATATATATAATCAATCAAATTTTTTCATATTATGTTATCAAACTGTTAATTTGTATAAGTCAAAACTCAGTTAGCTGTGTTTTTTCTTAGATTTATAATGTTATTTCTCATTCTTTGAAATCAATATCCCCCTCCCCCCAAAAAAAATCCCCACATTTCCAACAGATAAAAACTCGTGTGAAATGAGAGTAGCATTGTTTTGCTCTCTCCCGATTTTTCTGCAGCCAAGGCATCTCTCCATTTCGCCAACTCTTTATTAAGAATTTTCCACCTACTAGATAATGCCATTTCCGTACGGGTCGAACCCATTGCCCTTTCACAAAATTCCTGATGAATTTTTTTCCACATATGACAGAATTTCATTTCATTACCCGTTACGGGACAATGACTAATTTGGACCCAACACTCACACAACAAAACATCTTCCATCGTGCTCCATGCCCCTCCGATTTCATTAGAAGAGCCCATAATATTTCCTAGAGAAAAATACAACTTGAAAGGGAAAAAACTTAATATTGAGTAGAAGGAGAAGAAAATGTATGAGGATTTGGTGTTAAAAGTGAAGAGTATTTGTTGGTATTTATAAAAAATAAATTCAGTATTTTTTTGGAATTTTTTTAAAAAAAATTTGATTTTTTTTCAATTTTTTATTGCACAAAAAATCGGAGCCGTTGGATTGCTGGAAAAAATCGAATCGGAGAGCCCAGCTTGCGCCACGTGGAAGAGAGCCGTTGGGGGACTGTAGCAGGGCGCGTCAAATTTTTTTTAACGTTGGCGCGTGTGCTACACGGGCCAACATTAAAAAAATTTGAACGCTAGGGCTGACGTCAGCTGAAAACGAGTTTTGGCCCTCGGGCCAGCCCAGTTCGCTGGGTCCCACACCTTGCTCGGGCTGGGTTTTGTTGCTGGAAACCAGTTTTTGGGCTTGCCCCCCCCTAGCCCTCCCCTTGCCCTTGCTGCTAGAGTTGCTCTTAAAGCATCTATAATCATGCTCTCTATTTTTTTTGTTAAAATTTAGCTAAAAACATATAAAGGCTATTTTAGGAGCTCTCTATAAAATTTTAACTCCAATTATCTCTATAAAATTTTAACTCTAATTATAAAAATATAATATAAAAAATAGTTAACATTAATTAAAGGTTTAAAATACTCATAAAATAAAGCTACATTAAATTATAGGGAGCCACTAGGAGTCCTTTCTCTCTCCTCACATTTAGGAACTCCTAGAAGTCTCCCTATTTTAGGAGGTAGATAGGAAGCATGGTTGGAGTTGTATTTTTTTAATTTCTCCCTAAAATTTATCTAAAGATGTGTTTTAGGGAGTCCATTGTAAATACTCTTACTTCATCACCCAGGCTCCAATTACACATAAAATGGTATTGAGAATCTCTCCTTTGTTTTTTAGTTACCAAAAAAAAAAAAAAAGACTTACAGTTCAAATCCTGTAGACACAAACCCAAAAAATACAAATTTTCCCCATTAGATAGACTTCAGAAAATTTCCCAACTTATTAACATTAATAATTTAAAGAATTCATAAATCTGATTTGTTTTTTAGACTTTCATGCTTCTCTCCTCTTGGTCACTATCAGGTTCAAAGACAAAGATTAGATTTTTTTTTTTTATAAAAAAAAAAAAGAAGAAAAAAGTGTGAGCTTTTCAGTGAGAGATCGAAGCACAAAGATAGGAAGACTGAGAGATCCCTCTATATATATATAAACAGTCCCTTTCATTGAGAGATCCCTCAAATTATTTTATTTGAAGGTCACCCTTAAGGGTACCCTACTAATTTTTATTTTTTTTCAACAATTCAAACCGTCTATTTTTCAAGTCTTCATTCATATATCATCCTTGAAAAAATTAGACACATTAAAAATCATTAAGGCATAATTGAAACCAACAAAATCAATGATTTAATTGAATGCTCAAATGATATTGGATTCAAGTGATTTTTTTTGTAGAGATGATTTTTGAATGAATATCTACAAAAGAGACGGTTCGGATTAGTGAAATACAATATAGAATGGGTCCTACAAAAATATCCCTCAAATAAGTATTTGAGGAATCCCTCAACGAAAGGTCTTTGTATATATAAATTTTGGGGCCCTGATCATCACCCTTGGCGCCTAGGCCCAAAGCCGACCCTGTTCATAGTCGATTTAGATTGGAATGAATTACATACTATTATGTCATTTGGTAAGCGTAGCAATGCTCTGTGAGCATCAACGCATATGGTAACAAATGGTGCATTCGTTTGGAAGAAGTCACTATATGAAGATCCACTACATAACATTTTGGATTGCACATTTTGCTTAATTGCGTAAGACGTGTTGGCTCAAGTTCGACATTAACTTCCTGTACGGGCCCAGAACAAAATTTCTTCATACAGTTATTGGAGAAATGATACACTTTAAAAATGAACAAAGTAAATTAATATAGAAAAGGAATAGACCAAAAAAAAAATGCATGAGTTGGTTGATTAGTTGATAATCTTTTTCTTGCCACATAATAGCTGTGTAGAACACAAGAAATCTTGAAGCAGCAGTCACCTATTTCGACCCCAAAAAAATTATGAATGGCTGCCAAACAGAAAATAATGGTCGACTGATAAAGAGAACATGACCTTTTAATTATAAAGTTTATACAAATGAAATTTTTTTCATGAAATCATGTATATATCAACGAGTCCTTTTAGGCATCTGGAGTACTTTCTGAAGTAACAACTCGAGCTTCTGTTTCTGTGGACGCAAGTTGTGGATTCTGTGAATCTGAGACCAAGAACAACAGTATATATTTCCACATGAGCACATGCTCCACATATAGCAGCAATTTAGAAAGAAATTTTAAGAGCACATTTATTTGCCCTAATATATAAGAATAATATATGCATTGAAAGATAATTTTATATATGGCGATGATTAATAGTCTGACAATGTAAAGCAATGCTACAAACACCGTGATAAACTTAATTAAAAATTTTGAATCTCAACGAATGTTCAGTACTTTATTTGTTCTGTTGGGCATATTTTGAACTTTTTTTGTTTCTAGTAACTAAGATATTGTCATATCACTTACCACATTATTTGGTAGCTAAAATTTTAGAAAGAAAAAAATTAATTACTCGGAACATGTCAATGACAAACAAATCTTTAAGTATGAAATAGTTGAAGACATAGAATTTTTATTTTATTTTATAGAAGTTGAAAGATTAAGGAAAGGAAAGAGAAGATCATGGAAATTATATATCTTCTGGTGTTAGAAGGACAAATTGTACTATATGTCAATGTTAGCTCGGACGACGGTCCATATTTTTAGCATGACACATCATGGATTGTAACGCAGTATTGAGACATCGTTGGACAGAAATTTGTATTTAAGTGCTTTTAAAGAGTGGGGTTAATGTCAGACCAAAGAGTGGGGTTTATGAAAACTTAAGATTCTGACCAAAAAGAAAATGACTATCAAAATTGTTGCAGGCATGACCACTCAAAACCACAGGTATCCACAACCATTTTCTCAACATATTAATCACTTGTCTCGTGCCAAAGAATATAGAAAATGTTTGTAATATATATATAATCAATCAAATTTTTTCATATTATGTTATCAAACTGTTAATTTGTATAAGTCAAAACTCAGTTAGCTGTGTTTTTTCTTAGATTTATAATGTTATTTCTCATTCTTTGAAATCAATATCCCCCTCCCCCCAAAAAAAATCCCCACATTTCCAACAGATAAAAACTCGTGTGAAATGAGAGTAGCATTGTTTTGCTCTCTCCCGATTTTTCTGCATCCCTCTAGTATATGAAGTGAGATAATAAGAAAAAATGATAAAATTTTAGATTATGACCCCTGAAACATTGAATTATGGCTATGCCCCAAGCTACCCCGTTCCACACAATTGTTAATCCTCCAAACGACCACTGACTAAAAATATCTTGAGAATGAAGCATGATTTTGACTGTTGATGTTGAAGCCCACATGCAGTCACTGTTAGTTTACACAAACTGTGCTTCTGCTTCTCTGTCATGACTTCCCAAGCCATGCAGACAGCTCACTCACATGGGTTGGCCTTGCCCTTGTAGCCCCACTAGGTCCATGTTAGACAAATCCCTAGGGAACCCCCCCGGAAAAAACACACATATATATCATGTGGAACTACTACCTAGCTACAAAGTTTTAATAATTATTTTCCATTGAATTTTAAATTATAAATACTAAATACTAAATACCAAATAAAATAAAATAAAAAAGTAGAGAAATTAATTAATTGATTAAGGTAGTTATAATTACCAGGTGAAGGAGAGGTAAAATTGAGAGGATATTGCCTTGAGGTCGGGGGTTGTTGTAGGAGTGGAGGAGCAGGATTTGGATAGGAGGAGGAGGGCTCCATCTGCGTAGGATAGTAGAGATAGGAAGGAGCAGGCATACGATGCGCCGGGGGTGTAGAAAACGTTGCCCTTGGAGATTGAAAGGAATAGCCATGATAATAATATGGAGTGCCCATTGGTGAAGATGGTGATGATCCATAAACTTGATGAGAGTAGTACTGGGGCTGCTGTTGAACTTGTGGGTTGTACATTGCCTGCTGCAATACATTGCAACCATTCATTAATATTGTGAACCAATTGTTGCATATGCTTCTATTATTGTATATGCATGCATGTGAGAGAGAGAGAGAGAGAGAGAGAGAGAGAGAGAGAGAGAGAGAGACTAACTTGATGGTACCCATAATCTGCAGCAGTGTACGTTGGGTAGCTGCAAATCAATATTAAATGAGATTGGCGAGTAAGGATGAGCAGAAAATAATAGCTGAAGATTTATTTCCAACAACATAAATTCATTCTATAGGTGAGAAGTTTTTTTCTTTATATAATTTCATTCTGGAACACAAAGGGCTTGTAGTTCAAGTGATTAATAACATTTATTCCTATATCCGAGAAGTCTTAGATTTAATTCCCCCCTTCCCAATATCACTTGTATCAAAACAAAATAATAATAATAATAATAATAATTTGATTCTTAAAGTTTCTCGCACTGATCATATTAACAGAGATTAAGTTAACTTTGACTTTATGAGATGTATGAGTGATTGGTTTTAGAGTAGAACTTGTAAAAAGGGGTACAAAAGTTGGAAAACACAAAAGACTTAGGAAGCACCGCCCTAGAGTTGACCAATGAAGACAAAGATTGACCATGTGTTTGTTTTTAAGCAATATCACTATAATCTATACATGTCATCATCTCCAAAATGTAGCTCCATTTCTTTTTCATTTCCTTAAAACAATTACATTTTTCAGCAATTAATAATATAATATCAATGCTGTTTTTTATAGATGATTTTGGTCAATATACCCATCAATGTATCATAATATATGTACATCAAGAGAACATGGCACCCCACCTTCACCACTGAGGTCAATTTACATGATTTATATTTGCTATTTACAGGTTGATACCAACTGTACCGAGGAAATATTTATTTATATGTAGCATCAAAAACGACACCACGTCTATCTAGCTACTCACTTTTTTAATTCATTGCATATGCATGGACCATTTCTCTTTAACCCTCCAAAAAAAAAGTATTAATTGTTATAAAAATAATAATAATGCAACATTTCTTACCTGTAAGATGGATATATAATAGGGGCTGGTGGCGGCAGCGGTGGTGGCAATGGCGGCGCTCGGGCATATGATTGTGCAGCCTGTGGTGCACTTCCCTGGTATGGGCTGGAGGCTTGATTTCTTCCTGTATAAACCATGAAAATGCACAGCTTTAACAAAGTTATACAACGATACGAGAGAGAGAGGGGAGAATCGAATGCAGGATCTCAAATGCGGGATGAAATATGGAATGTACCTCTCGGGGGTGAAGGCCGAGGACGTCCTAACGAAGCAATGTTACAATTTGCTCTTCTTCCATCGATCACAGGGTTTGGATTAGCACAAGCCCTCCTTGCCGATTCCGAATCACGAAATGTCACCTAGTCATAAAATTAGAACACAAGAGTAAGTCAAACCAGAAAACAAAATAAAAATAACCCATCGATCTTTGATTAAAACATCAAAGACTTACAAATCCATAGCCTTTAGATTTTCCAGTGTTCTTATCAGCAATAATGACAGCCTCAAGAATCTCCCCAAACTGCTCAAAATATCTACGCATTTCATCAGTTGGTGTCTCCCAAGCGAGCCCTCCAACAAACACTTTCGTAAACGTTGTGTCCCCAAACTGTGATCGGTAATGTGGATAAGCCATGGCATCTAAATCATCAAAATCACAAACTGGTTTCTTGGTTTTTGCCGCTTGAACTCATACACAAACGCAGTTGTTGATCACAGAGAAGAAATATTGGCTAAGCAGAAGCCTCTTAATTTCTTCCACCTCATGTTGTTGTTGTTGTTGATCTTCTTTGCTTGCTCTATGTCTATATGCGCCTCCATCTCCATAATTATTATTCCATCTCCTTTTTTTTTTTTTACAGAGAGAAAATCATTGAATACACAGAAATTTGAAAAGGGTTAATGCATTAGTTTAAAATGTTGCTGTTGCTGTTGGTATTGCTGTCAAACATTTGATGGGTAGTTTGAAACAGAGGAGTTGGTTTGGTTGATTGAGTGAGAGAGAGAGAGAGAGAGAGAGAGATAAAGCACCCGACAGCTGCAAACCCTGATTTGCTGGCTATGAATTAGGAGAGGGGAGGAGGGTGGCTTTGTAATAGCGAATGACAGCTCTGCGTGACTAATGCACTTCAAGTGTGTCCTCCCTGTCTCTGCATTAATATACCCTCCCACCCTCCAATCAAATTTTAATCCCACCACTCCAATCCTCTCTCTAATTTACTTGTTTTACCTGTATGGTCGTAACACCATCACATATTATATTATCACTTAGATTATAACACTGCGTATATTTATTTTATTGGTATTATTATACCTTAGAGTGATAATTATTCATCACAATATTCATAATTTCGATGAATTTGTAATACCACATGATAATATTGCTGTAACAAATACAAAATATTTTGATCTTCGCCACCCTGGTGTTCTTTTTTTTTTTTAAGTTTTTAATCTTAATTATTTGTCCCAAAGAAAGTTGTATTAATGTAGACCCAAAAAACATACTATGTTATGACCTGTAATTAGTTTAGTTGTTTTGTTTACACAATTAATACAGGGTGTGTGTAGGTGTGGGTATCAGATGCCCCAACATTTGTACTCATTGTGGGTCTGCTAACTAGGCCATTAAGATGGACCTTTCGATCATCATCGAGTTGCACTTTGTATGGAAAAATGATTCAGTGGATGTGATTGCTTTTGGATAATTAGATATGACAATAACACAACTAAATTTATTCATCAAATAGTGGGTCATACGTGGAGCCAAGTTCACATCGAAGTTAATCATTCGTGTTTGTTTGATTCATAAGTTATATTCTGAGTCGGAGTCGATTGGGTCGATGGCAACACATATCAAGGTGTGGTTGGTCAGTCGGATCGGTGACCACATCCAATCAAGATGTAGCCGGTCTGGATCGGAGCCCCTCTCTGATACTAAGTTAAATTTCAAAGAGACGGATCAGCGGTCCATTACTAGCAACACCGATATTGTCCCCAATTTAACTTATAAACTCAGTAGGTGTAGGGTTTTACCACAAAAGGCCTTGGTGTTATTAGGAGTGGAACCAGTTATTATAAGTTACAAGTTATTTAGTCAAGTTTCCGATGTGAGATTTTATATTCTTCAACACATACATATTAATATATCTTAGTTATTAATTATAAATAAAGTTTGGTACATACAGATTTAAATTAATCAAACGCTGTGTTATTTGGTGAATAAAGTTAAGGAACAAATTCAGTATCTCTAACAGTTCTATTAACTAAATAAAGAAAAATTGGTTGTTCTTGTAATGCTGCTGAGCACTAACCAGTGGGTTTAATTAGTTCTTTGAATTTGTGGCTGCAATGGACCACAATTCTTGGTATGTGGAAAATTGACAATTGGTTTGCCCAAAAGATCACCAATGTTATTATTATAATTTCTGCACTTGTTGTTCTGCCTCATGTTACATTAGCTGGTTATGGTCAAAAGAACAGCTAATTTTAGCTTAATTTATTAGATTAAGATTTAATCTTTTTTTATGACTCAACTACTTCCAAATGCTAATGAAATATTCCCACATGACCCCATGTTCCTAACTGTCTAATCATAAGATGTTTACAAAGCCAACTTCCAAACAAGAAAAAGAAGTGAAAGAAAACAGTAGTTAGGATTACATAAACCAATGGTTTCAGTCTTTCAGATAAAAAA
>NW_018924380.1:12735-27706 GCF_002207925.1 Prunus avium | reverse complement strand
TACTTTTAGTATTCTATTGCCAAAATCTTCACCCATCATCCTTTGTCTCCTTTGTCATGATGAAGCCTTGACTTCACAAAGGAGGTGAAAGCTGGCCAAAATCGGATTTCCAGAGCTGTGGTAACATGCTGGATTGGTTGGATAGGCAATACTTTTCCAATGGAGCTCAAATTTGGATATGTTGTAGTTAACATCCATTGGAACAAGTCTCATGAAGATCATGACCTCATCCGAGCACCAGAGCATGTTGATCCCAGGCCAAGAAGTTGACCTACGAAAATGAACAAAAACAAAATTTATAACTAATAATGCACTTTTAGCTCATTTTCATTCCAACCAAGGTAAAATCTAAGAAAACACAAAAAGGAAGTAAAAAGTTATAAAATGTCAAGAACTAACTCAAAATAGTGGGTGAATAACATGAAAAATCATGTGTAAAAATGAACCGAACAGAATCCCATTGTTATTGTTTACTAATTCTCATGAATTAGAGACGTATAAATATATATTTTTCACCTGAATAACTTGTAAAAAAGAAAATTGACAAAACTTTATTTTATAACTATTGCATAATATAAGATACTATATGACAAGTGATGAAAAAACTAGTATATAATAATATAAGGAATACTAGCCTCTTTGCACGCGCTTTCGCGCCTGCGAGAGGTTTTTTTTTTAAAATTTTAAAATTTATTTTAGAATTAAAAAAGATAATGGGCAGTTGTGTTCCATAAAAATAGGATCCATTATCTGATTTTTCTTTTAATTTTAATTTTAAAAAAAATGAAAAGTGTGAATTTATCATATTATTCTCATTTAATTAATAATTTCAATTCTTAATGTTTGCATTAATGAATGACATTTTCTGGTATTTTGAATGTTTTACCATTATTTGCCTTTTGCTTTATATATATATAGATAATAGAATAAAAAAACAAATATGACATAGTGATATGAACCATAACAAGGTAAGTAGAGGATAGCAACCAAGGTGAAAAGGAAAATTTGCTTTTTCCAATAGTGATTAATAAATAGCCATTGAATTTTTATTTTTTTTTAAAGACTTTGAGGTGTTTTGGAATTATTGTAAAGTGGTAAGAGTATTTTTGGATGGTAGTACGAGAAAAAAGGAATTGGATCAATTAGTCCCCCTAGTTGATTCCATTCCTGGTTTTGAGAGGATGTGATTACGGATTTTGAGATAGGGGTCACATAGTTTTTTCATTCTTGATTGTAAGTAAATGCAGAGATAGTCAAGAATGGAAATCATTCTATTTCTTTCTATACCCATTATTGATAAATAAGCATACCCTATAAGTTATGAAAATTAATAGCATACAAATACTGGTAAAAACTATACAATAACATTATCTTTCCAGTGTTTTGTTCCCACCAATGCTATCTCCCCTTCCCTTGCGATTTGGGCTTTCTCTAATTCTTTGGGTTTTTTCCTAGTTTAATGGAGTTACACGTTTTGAACCCAAAAAAATAAACAAATTCCCAAGCCAAATGTTTTTGCATTAAATCGGGATGGGAGATAAAGGTGGCTGGAGGAGATGAGGTATTTTCTTTTTCTTTTTCTAATTTTTTGTTTTCCATTTTAGTTTATTAATTATTTTCTATTTTCATTTTCATTTTTTTATTTGTTTTTGTGAGAATGTGTTAGCAGTTGAGCTAAATATTTCTTAAATTGAATTTGGTACCAAAGTAAAGTTGTTCTATTTAAATCCCCAGGTCGATTTTTCAACTTTGTTCACCTCTTAATCAAAAAGGCTGGAACTTCAATGGCTCTAGACAAGACTACATTCGAAACCATAACCCCATCTCGTTTCATCACCTTCACTTTCCCCAACCCCTCCAACTCAACCACCCTCCTCCGCGTCGCCGTCCTCGACACACCTTTTCAACTCACCGGCTCACCCCGAGTCGCCGCCATGCTCGTCCCCAAACAACGGGAGTCCGACTGGATCTTCTCCACCGAGTCCGGTCACCTCCAGCTCCTGCTCAGCTCTCCCGGGATCTCCCGCCTAATCCTCACCGGCAACCAGCCCATCAACGGTCACCATTCACCGGCAATCTACCACCGTCCAGCTAGAAACGACTCGTCGTGTGATGGCGAACTCGGGGTGAGTTTGAAACCTCTTTTCCTTGCTTTATCTCCTAAGTCTTGCTTCAAACATGGCATTCCTGAGATACCCATTTTGAGTTATGAGGATAATGTGATTTGTAGTGTGGTTTTGGAGAGGTGTGTTGGGTCTTTGGTTGGTGAAATGGTGGTGGAAGATGTGGAGATTGAGAGTGGTGGTGAGGCTTCAAAGAGGGAGTTCAGGAGGCGTTTGAGGTTTAAAAGAATGCCCAATTTGGTTCAAACGGAGGTACGTATTGTTCCCAACATGGGCTTTGGTTTGGATTATGTGGAAATCGGAGAAGTAGAGTTTAGGCTGGATAATAGTATTTTAGTGCACCCTTATTTGGTTCCTATGGTGGCAAGTCTGCAGTTGATTGCTTCTTATATTGAGGGACGGATTCGAAGTGGGTTTAGGCCGAAAGCTTTGTGTTTAGGAGTTGGGGGAGGAGCTTTGCTTGGATTTTTAAAAGCCGAACTCGGTTTTCAGGTTGTGGGTGTGGAGGCGGACAAGGAAGTTTTAAGAGTTGCTGGGAAGTATTTTGGACTGGAAGAGGGTGGTGAGCATATCAATGTTTGCGTTGGAGATGCAATAAAAGTTATTGAGAAACTTGTGGGTGGAGGTAATGGACAAAGTTCTGGTTCTTTTGGTTCTCATGAGATAGTGGATGATTGTGCCATGCTCGATGGCAATGGCGTTGATTCTAAATTTGATGTAGTGCTAGTTGATTTAGATTCAAGGGATGCTGGAGATGGTATAATTGCTCCGCCATTCGAGTTTGTTAGGAATGATGTTCTTTTGGCTGCCAAATCAGTTCTTTGTGATAATGGGATCCTCGCTATAAATGTTATTCCTCCAAATAGATCATTTTACACAACATTGATACAGGAGTTCAGAGAAGTTTTCCACGAGTTATATGAAATCGATGTTGGAAATGGGGAAAATTTTATTCTTATTGCCCTTGTGTCCCCTGTTACATCTTCTACTAGTGATTGCGAGGATTGCTTCCTTAACAAACTAAGAATGGTTATATCAGGAGCATACATGAATTCTATAAAGAAGATCTGAGATGGGGTGCAAAGAGAAGGTGGGATAATCAACCCCTTGGGACCCAACATATTTTTATCACTCCGCTTCTGGATGGATTGGGAGAGGGAATACGAATGTAAGATAGCATTGTCTTCTCAATTTTATATCAATTTGTTTTATCACAAACCAATTATAATTATGGAAAGAATAATAAAATAACTTTTCTACGATAGCTTGCATCTGAACTTTCCACTGTACCAAACAACTCAAGGGATGAAGAATCCCCACCATACCTGCATACTTTTCATCCTTCCACTTTCCATTCCCCTTACCTAGCATAGTGTAAAGGTCTATGGGTCGGAGAATTCCAGAATTTAGGTAAGTTTTAAAGGTAGTTTGGAAATTGTGGTCCTCTTATGGGTACTAGACTGAAAGGGGAAAAAAACTCTAATTACATGATTCAAGTAATACTTGTAGTTTCAGTCATGGACTTTATTCTTTAAAAGGAAGACTGGCTTCTGAATCTGTGGATTTAAATTAACTTATCTAGTTAATGTAGAAGCATCTTCTGCTTGCTGTTGCTTTAAGAGGAATTATGATGATAATTATGTACCGTAAGAGTGATTCAGGTATTGGCAGAAATCTGATCTTTCAATCTTTTTAAGGTAAGAGGTTGATTGGGATAGCATGCTGGAGAGGCGTTTTGTGGAAATGGCAAAGAGTGTGGTGGTGGCATCGAATGTGGATGTGGTCCTGGCAAAGAGTTGGATTAAGGAAAACAACGTCAACGGGATTTGTTTTCTCCTTGTCTAGTGATTACAAGGTAACTGAAATTAACTGTTTCTCTCTTTTATCTTTGTTATATTTTACACCAGTGCCACTTAGTATCGTACTTATTCATGAATCATTAGTTTGTACGTGCATGACTTGTGAAAAAAGCTAAATTTGGTCATGAATCATTAGTTTGTATGTGCATGACTTGTGAAAAAAGCTAAATTTGATAGTGTGTGTATGTCACCTGTTTGTTGGGTCAATTCAAAACCATTTTGTAAAACGAATAAAACATGTAAAGTTGGTGATGACTTCCATGGTGATCTGAGGTCCTCTGACTTTGCAAGGCCATCAACTCCTTTCGTACGAATAATTATGGTCGACGTGTTTGACGAACTTTATTTATGAGTATTTCTTTTGGGCACAATTTATACATATATTTTTTCTGAGTCATGAGTTAAAGTTTATATTTATTTTGGACCTGCGAACCACCATTTCTTTTACAAATTAGGATTATATTACTGAGCTTGAAGGATAATGGACAAGGATGTTAATGTATATGTTTGATTAAATTGGAAACTTACATGACCTAAGAATATTTTCGAGAAAGCAGCAGTTGGCTGGGTAATAATCTAGCAACAACAAGAATATTTTGTTGAGTGAATTAAAACCTTGTCAACCATCAACGTGAAGGAAATGCACTGTAAATGTCCATGCATGCTGTATGTATATTCTATGAACTATTTTCATATAAGTCCTACCTTATCGGTCCACCATTTGTAGTGGTGAGGGAACTCTTTGAATTTAGTTTTCATCTAAAGCAATTGATTTACTGCAAGTTCCAACTTTCTACAGGAATGTATATGATCTTAACATCATTTCTGTGCAAGGCCTGATGGTGTGATAACTTGAAAATAATTGAAGGCTGTGTGCAACGGTCATAAAATAGTTTGGGTATTGTGTCTTAGGAGTTCTTGCTAATTAAAGGTTTATTGGTGATTTCAAAGATTTCCATACATAACCAAAAGTTTCAATGTACGTACATTAAATTTGTGCTCTTTTTATTTTATTTTATTTCTTTTAAAAGGGAGTTCTGGAAGTCTGGTACTCTGCATTGATAAGTGACTTCATCAATGTTATTACAATGTAGAAAGCAAGGCCAACTAAATTTTAAAGGTTGAATGACTTTGATTGATATCTCATGGCTATTTAAGATCAGAAATTTTGGTGGCCAGTCAACTCAGTTTTCCAATATTTGGCATAAGATTTTTTTGTTAATAGCATATCCAAAGTTAGTAATGTTCCAACTTACATTGCTTTTGCACTATATTTATAACAGTCTTAGAGATGGTTTAGTTCAGCTAATGTTGGTAGCCAATTAGACGAAGAAAGAATGGAAACTTAGGAGATACTTGGGTTAGTGTTTTGGCTACATGACCGTATTAGAATAAAGTGGTTTGGACATTTCCTCTATAATTTTCTATTTGCTACTACATTTAAATAGAGACCTCCTTTTGTTAACTGTGACATTTCAGTTCCTTGATGTTGTACTTTCTCAGAGCTTTTTCCCATGTGCGACACAAGGTCTATGCCTCGATGTATACTCACCTTACCTTATCTTTCAGTGTTTTCTCCAAATCAGTAATTTTTAGTTTTGCTTTCACCAGTCTCCCAGCGTGGAAGGGTAACCAGGGAAACCCTCTGTCATTCAATGGGAAAACTTGGATTGATAGTGATGGTACCACTTAGCAGGTTCACTAGTTGAACCCAGTTGGAGATCATAATTTGGTCAGAAGCCCTTGAACCATTGAACTTACATATTGAAGCAAAGGATAAGAGGCACACCTTCATGCAAGGTAGAGAACTGTGATATTAAGACTTCAAAGAAAATTCACTGGTTGCCTTTCCAGTTGGTTATTTATTTGCTCATATCAATTAGTGTAACCCGCATCTTAAAACCGATTTCTTTCTTTTTAGAAAGTTTCTGATGTTTCATCCTTCCAACCCCACTACCTCCCAACATTATTTCTCTCAACATGTAACAACTAACAACTAAATATCAAATACCGTAAGAAAAAGTTCACAAAACTGGTCTTATTTAAATGGGAAGCTCGGAACCTTGAAACTTTCAAGAATCATGATCATGATGAAGAAAACTTACATACCTCGATTAGGCAGTATGTAAGTTTAAATCATGTCGTGCTTCAGTTCGTTCTCTGTCATGATTTTAGGACAACTATTCCTTCTTTATATGATCCGCTGCAATATTCAATGAGAGCATGTGCTGGAGGCATATGGGATGCCGAGTATTGGGCTAGTGCTTGAGCACATGCTTCAGATAGAAAAACACCGAGCACTATGTACATGCTTGGGGCCATAAGAGCATCCCTATCACTAAGTTTATGTTAGGCTCATAGGAGCACTCATTGTAGTGCTAGGGTTATAGGAACACCTCATTCACGAAATTGTTCTCGAACATGAAGACAATCAAATAGCACCACATGCCTTATTGTGATTGTTGTCTGTTTTTCATTTCTAATTATCCCAAGACATTGCAGGCACGTGTTGTTGAGGAAGAATGGTTACACTTCCTTTGAGTAGAAAATAAAACCAATAGAATTATGAATTTTACATGCATAAGTACATAGACATATATAAGAACACATGTTACTCCAACTCAGGAATCGCTTCTAACTGAATGTTAAGATTTCTTGTAGGTCTACTTGCATTTGTTTGTGCGCCACCTGTAGAGGCAAAAGGATTGGGAGGCATGTTTAAGTTTTCTCCTCCTTCCAGCATCTGAACCACAACTTTCATTGAAGGACGATTGACTGGATACCATTGGATGCACCAGAGTCCTACAATTGCAAGTTTGTTTGGAATTTTACCATCTCCTTCTTCACACATATGGATTCGTAGGTCATCTCCCTCTTCTAGAAGATTATAAATCCATTAAGGGTAGTAAATTTCATTTGTGTTCTCTGTGGGTGAACTGACATTCGTCCTTTCTCCTGCCATCTCAAGCAGTAGCATTCCAAAACTATACACATCTGACTTATAGGACACATTTCCAAAGTTCCTGGAGAACACTTCAGGTGCAATGTAGCCCATGGTCCACCTAGCTGTAGTCATTGACACTGCTTTTATCCTTGGAACATAACTTTGCCAAACCAAAGTTCGAAATCTTTGGAGTGAAGTTGTGGTCTAGCAAAACATTACGAGGTTTGTTAACAAAATGAGGATTCGCCAATCACATCCTTGGTGAAGATATTCAATGCCTCTGGCTATGCCTGTAGCAATATCTTGCAACTTATCCCAACTAGAGAACCCATTCCTTTTGCCTGTTGATGAAATGTAATCTTGTGGTGAACCATTGGAGAAGAACTCATACACAAGAGCTCTTCTAAACGAATGTATTATTGCCAAACCCACTCAAATATCACTTGTTGAGCCTAATTCTTACCTTGGGTTTAACATTGGGCCTAATCCCCATGTTGAGCCCTCATGCACAAGGGATGGTTGAAATTTAATATTACGTGGGAACCCAATGCATGAGCGCTGAACCCAACGGTGAGGCCCACGCGCTACAGAGTGCAAACCCACAGTCAATCCGCTTGTTGCATGCCTAGCGCGAACTCGCATGGAGTGCACCCTTAGGAGTTTTACATTTCAGCCGGTCCCGTGGGCCCGAACGAGCTTTCTCCTTGAGCTTTAGATGATGTGGTGGATTCCATGCTCTTTGCTCTTCTCTTTGCTAGCCGATCCCAAGTGAACCCCAGCTTTTGGGTTTCTTCTTGCGCTTGAGCCGACTCTGTGGACCTAAGCGCCTTTGGTTTTTCATTTTGCTCTCTACACCAATATCGAATGGCCTACAAGTTTAGAATTTTTTTTCTTGGCTTTTCAACCAACTCGGAAGACCCCAACGCCTTTAGATTTTTCCCTCACTTAAGCTGATCCTAGGGGGTTCATAACTTAGTCTTTGTGTGAGAAAGAGAATAAGCCTATCTTAGTATATGGAACTCATTTTTGGCACCATTTATTCCTTATACATGTTGCATTTCTTTGTCTTTTTATCTGTCCAAGAAGTGCATGCAACTTTCTATTAGGGAAACGCATGCGTTGGGTAGAATAGCTTTGATTTGTCATATCAGACCAGGCCTTTGTTGTGAGAGCCTAAGGTGAATATCTTATTTGGCCGTATCAAGTCTTATTCTTACTTTTGAAAAGAACTTCTCCCCGTGACTCTTTGTCATATATTTTTCTCTAATGCTCACGCCTTGTGATATAAAAGGTCGGGCGATAAAAATACATTTAATTCACTAAACCGTTCATATTTTGCTTTTGTTCCTCATATAGGTTCTAGGCTTGAAGGGAAAGGAAAACGTTCTGTGCATTTCAAAATTCTATTGAAGGTCTCTCGTTTTTGCTATGACCTAGCAAGAATTATTTCCATCTGTGCTATTTTCATGTTGAGGCACGAGTTTTGGCCCAAGACTAATGGTGCCCCACCGGGCTACGAGATTCTTAAGGCTCGCACCAAAGGATGTGTTCCCGACAACGTGGGAATCGATCGTCTTCCTCTGGGGTAGGACATGTACACTGATACTGGTATCCCTGATGGCTCCTTAATTTTTTTGCCGACCCATTGAGTACGTTAGGGGTCCACTTCACCCCTTTTTTCATATGCTTTTGTTCTTCTTGGGTCTTCACCCCATGCAATTGAACTCAAATTCTTATCTCCTCATCCGGTTTTTTGGCCATCAGATTGAAGTGGGGTGTGTTCCTTAGCTTTAAGGGTTTCATCTACCTCCATGACTTAGCTTGTGTTAGGGGTGAAAGTCACTATTTCTTTTTTATGCCTAGATATGGTAAAAATATATTTTCTTGTAAACCCACTTCCACAAAGTATTGGAAAACCAACCTCTCTTAATCATTGGGGAATGGGCGGTGCCTGAGATGTCTCACATGCATATCCTATCGGTGTTTGGCTCGAAACTTGGTATATGATTTATGCCTTTTGAATATAATTTATTATGTTTTTGCTGGTCTAATTAACCTTTTCTCTTAGCAGCGCTTCATTTGGACACGGTACATTACTCCTGAGGACCGGATCACTTGGTTGGAGGAGAACTTGACCGGTCAGGGGTGTGATGTTACTCGCTTCGTGGACCTTGCGACTCTTATTCGTATCTCTACTGCTCGTCGCACAACAATTTACTTCCCGTTCATTTTAGCTGATTTGAACTTGCATGGAATAGATCTATTCAAGAACATTTATTCCCTCGACGTCGAGCTTTGCTGCACTGAGGATTCGGCGTCCCTTATCCGGGCCAGATTTCAAGAAAGGGAGGTTGAGTTAGCTCATCACAGCAGCTCCGAGGACTGCTCATCGGAGTCTAAGTCTGATCATTCAGATATGTCGGCGCCACATTCATTATCACTCCCGGGTCGTAGAGAAAGGAGATCGGGAAAAGGGACCGAGCCCTCTGGGTCTGCAAAGAAGTCCCGACATGCTCCGCAAGTCGTTTTGGGTTTGAGTTAGCCCAATGCTGCATCCGCCTCGAGTACTTATTCTCGACCTTAGCAAGTTCCTCGTGTTCTTACTCTTGCTTGCTCACTGGGTGAGAATGACTTCATAGCCATGACTGACGAACAGATGTAGGGCTACCAATCACACTGCTCGAGTGCGGTACGATAATATTGAGGGTTTGTGCTGATGTTATCTAGTTGTCATGTCCTATTATAGTTGCCTAATGCTCATTTTCTTATGTCTCGCAAATTGTTGGGATTCGTAACGCGCAAATAGCAAGATTCCAGGCTATGAGCCACGAGATATGTGAAAAGACGACGACCCTCGAGCTCAGCAGGAAGTGCATCAAGAAATATGAAACTGAGCTTGAACAGCAGCGGGGAGAGCTGCAGAGCCTGAGAAGCTGCCAAAGCACTACATTGATCGAGGTTGATCACTTAAAAACTGAATGAACCTTTATATATAGACTTATCCAGAGATGTAGCTCAATGGGGGACGCCTGATAAGGCCGTAATACGTGAACAATATGATATCCGATCCCTTGTTTTTGAATTTGAAAATGGTGATCCACCTTGGGTAATTATCTTCGGGGTTAAATTCAAAAGACGACGACCTTAAACCCTAAACTCATAAAGTCTAGTAAAGCGAGCCCGGAATTTAGGGAGCACATCCGAGATAATTAAGTACACAAAAGCAAAGATAAAGTTGAAATAAAAACACAAGTAGTGAACAACGATAAGCAATCTAGGATGCATCATCGAACAGATCAGAAATAGGCTCCGAGGTAGGCCCAGCACAGGTAGAAAATCCAGTGGGTGATGTGAAGCCTGTAAATCCAAGGACGGGCCTAGTGCTGGCAATGGACGATCCTGCATTAGGAGCAGCACCAAGGACATCGGTCCCAACTGACCCATAAGGGGCTGACGTCGACCTATGAAAAGCTGCTAGCGGGGTCCTGCGATGGGGGAGGTAATTCGTTGGAGGACAATCATCAAGATGCATACCCTGAAATAGTTCATAGCCAACAGGATCAAATCCCAACTCATCGTCATAATCATTTGGATCCCCCACGAACCAATGCTCAGGGAGCTGCTGACCTTAGACCCAACCGTATCTAAATTGCCTGGCCATCTTGACCCCGATTTGCTTGGTGTTGGCCTGATACTCCTTGTCCCTATCGCGTGAATCATCCACCAATTCCTGCTTAAGGCGATCAACCTCGATCAGTGTAGTATTTTGGCCGCTTCTCAGGCTCTGCAGCTCTCCCCGCTGCTGTTCAAGTTCAGTTTCATATTCCTAGATGCGCTTCTCATTGAGCTCGAGGGTTGCTGTATTTTCGCATATCTCGTGGCTCATAGCCTGGAACCTTGTCATTTGCGCGATGCAAATCCCAACCATTTGCGAGACATAAGAAAATGAGCATTATGCAGCTATAATAGGACATGATAACTGGATAGCATCAACACAAACCCTAAACATAATCGTACTGCACTCAAGCAGTGTGATTGGTAGCCCTACATTTGTTTGTCAGTTATGGCCATGAAGTCATTTTCACCTAGTGAGCTAGTAGGAGTAGGAACATGAGGGACTTGTTGAGGTAGGGAAGGAGTACTCGAGGCGGATGCAGCATTAGGTGAACTCAAACCCAAAACGACCTGCGAAGCATGGCGGGACTTCTTTGCAGACTCGGAGGGCTCGATCTCTTTTCCCGATCTCCTTTCTTTACGACCCGGGACTAATAGTGAACGTGGCGCCAACATATCTGAATGATCAGACTCGGACTTGGATGCGCAGTCCTCAAAGCTGCTGTGCTGAGCTAACTCAACCTCCTTTTCTTGAAAACTAACCCAGATAAGGGACGCCGAATCTTTAGTGCAACAAAGCTCGACGTCGACAGAACGAATGTTCTTGAACAAATCTATTCTGTACAGGTTCAAATAAGCTAAAATGAACAGGATGTAAATCACTGTGTCACGAGCAATGGACATACGGATAAGAGTTGCAAGGTCCATGAAGCGAGTGACATCCCACCCCTGACCTGTCAAGTTCTCCTTCAACTAAGCGATCCGGTCCTCATGATTGATGTACCTTTTGTCCGAAGGAAGTGCTGCCAAGAGAAAAGGTTAGTTAAACATGCAAAAACACAATAAATTATATTCAAAAGGCATAAATCATTATACCAGGTTTCGAGCCAAACACCGATGGGATAAGCATGTGAGATATCTCAGGCACCACCCATTCCTCAGTGATTAAGAGAGATTGGTTTTTCCAATATTTGGTGGAAGTGGGTTTACAAAAAAATATATTTTTACCATATATAGACGTAAAAAAGAAATAGTGAATTTCACCCCTAACACAAGCTAAGTCATGGAGGTAGATGAAATCCTTAAACCTAAAGGACACACCCCACTTCAACCCGATGGCCAGAAAATCGGATATGAGGAGATAAGAATTTGGGTTCAATTGAATGGGGTGAAGACCCAAGAAGAACAAAAGCATATGAAAAAAGGGATGAAGTGGAAACCTAACGTACTCTAAATGGGTCGGCGAAAGAATTAAGGGGCCCTCAGGGATACCAGTACCAGTGTACATGTCCGACCCCAGAGGAAGACGATCGATCTTCACGTTGTCGGGAACACATCCTTTGGCGAGCCTTTAGGATCTCGTAGCCCGGTGGGGCACCATTAGACTTGGGCCAAATCTTGTGCCTCGACATGAAAATAGCAAAGATGGAAATAATACTTACTGGGTCATAGCAAGAATGAAATGTATTTTTATCACCCGACTTTTTATATCAGAAGGAGTGAGCATTAGAGAAAAATATATGACAAAAGTCACGGGGAGAAGTTCTTTTCAAAATTAAGGATAAGACTTGATACGGCCGAATCAGATATTCACCATAGGCTCTCGCAACAAAGGCTTGGCCTGATATGACCAATCAAAGTTATTCTACCCAACGCATGCGTTTCCCTGACAGAAAGCTGCATGCACTTCTTGGACAGACAAAAAGACAAAGGAATACAACATGTATAAGCAATAAATTTTGCCAGATAATGAGTATCATCTATAGAGCTAGGCTTATTCTCTTTTTTATGCAAAGACTAAGTTGTGGACCACCTGGGATCGACCGAAGTGAGAGGGAAAAATCAAAGGCGCTAGGGTCCATCAGGTTGGTTGAAAAGCCAAGAGAAAAATTCAAGATTTCTCTAGGGGCCCACCGGCAGTGGCGGATCCAGGATTATGTGGCCAAGGGGGCTTAGTGTAAAAGTTCCAAAATTTTTCTAAATAGAGGAAGCATGAATGGCGGAGGCTAGAAAAAGAGGAAGCATGAATGAAAGGGAATAACATAAAGGTGAGCACTGAAAATGGGAGGGAATAACATAAACAAATTGAACTATAAAAACCCAGGTGCTGTTTTGCCCAGAAATTTGAAGCTTTTTCGTCACCAAAAGTTTTTAGCGACAGATGTTCATCAGATTTTTCGTGGCTAAAAATTTTCTGCGACGGTGTTCTTCATATTTTTCGTCACTAAAAGTCAAATTTTCAGATCAACTTCAGACTTATATACAAGGGTAAGTTCCAAGTTTCTATCTTAGTTTAGTCGTTTCCTGATTTTATTTGCAGGCTGTTTCACAAATTAGACCAGAATAATAACACATACATATGGGAATGAAGATGTGAAATTAGGAATGAAGAGTTTGGAGCTGCTGTGCAGAATCGTGTGTAAGTGATGCGGTTTTTTTTTTTTTTTTTTTTTAAACCTGGCCCAAAACGACGTCGTTTTGAGGCCAGGTCAATTAAAAAAGAATTTGACTGAGCCTTGGACCAAACGACGTCGTTTGGCAAGGCAGGTTTTGAAAAAAAATTAGCACGCAGCGTGCTCAATGCGCAGCAGCAGAGGAAGAGTTCGGCTGGGAATTTCGTCGAGCAGTTGGTGTGCAGGGGCTTCCAGTAGCAGTCCAAAGGGGCTTCATGGAGTCCCTTCCCAATTTTTCAGCATTCCAAGAGGGCTTCAGCCCCCTCTTGTCCCAACGTCGATCCGCCTCTGGCAGCAGAGGAAGAGTTCGGCTGGGAATTTCGTCGAGCAGTTGGTGTGCAGGGGCTTCCAGTAGCAGTCCAAAGGGGCTTCATGGAGTCCCTTCCCAATTTTTCAGCATTCCAAGAGGGCTTCAGCCCCCTCTTGTCCCAACGTCGATCCGCCTCTGGCAGCAGAGGAAGAGTTCGGCTGGGAATTTCGTCGAGCAGTTGGTGTGCAGGGGCTTCCAGTAGCAGTCCAAAGGGGCTTCATGGAGTCCCTTCCCAATTTTTCAGCATTCCAAGAGGGCTTCAGCCCCCTCTTGTCCCAACGTCGATCCGCCTCTGGCAGCAGAGGAAGAGTTCGGCTGGGAATTTCGTCGAGCAGTTGGTGTGCAGGGGCTTCCAGTAGCAGTCCAAAGGGGCTTCATGGAGTCCCTTCCCAATTTTTCAGCATTCCAAGAGGGCTTCAGCCCCCTCTTGTCCCAACGTCGATCCGCCTCTGGCAGCAGAGGAAGAGTTCGGCTGGGAATTTCGTCGAGCAGTTGGTGTGCAGGGGCTTCCAGCAGCAGTCCAAGGGGGCTTTCATGGAGTCCCTTCCCAATTTTTCAGCATTCCAAGGGGGCTTCAGCCCCCTCTTGTCCCAACGTCGATCCGCCTTTGCTCCCTTGTCCCATGGAAAGCATTAGCATATTGCGCACTGAATTCTACATCTTCCAAAGCGGTCTGCACATAGGGCAAGCTGCTTGAATCTTCATCGCCATTTGTTTGCTCAAGGAGTCCTCCATTGAATTCCTCTGATGGTTTTGTTACATTTGGTACCTCCCCAGTGCCATGGTAGATGTGGGAACCGAATTAATTCGTAACCCTATGTCAAATAATTCCTTCCATTTGGGGATTATTTGACCTAATTGGGAATTATTCAATTTAATTGGGGATTACCCAATTAAATAGAATGTTACCTAATTAGGTTAAGGATTGATTTGATTCCTACGAATATTCTAAATTAATGGAGGAGTTACCTAATTAAATTAGGTATTGATTTGATTGCCATCCTGATTAGGGATTTGATTTAAATCAAATAAATCAAATCCCTAATTAGTCAAATCTCGCCAAATTGGGGAGGAATAATTCCCTTCCATCTACGGAATTATTCCTCTGAAACCCTAGCCTCCGAGGCTCCTATAAATACCTAGCTACACACAAGGGTTAAGGTACGTCTAAATTCTTATTGAAACTCTGCAGAAATGATCCTTCACAAACCCTAGCCACCATCTTCTCTCTCTCTCTCACACACAAGGCTTCGGCCTCCACACACGGCTCCGGCCACCCGGTTTTCCTTGAAACACCCATCCTAACTTAGGCATCGGAGGGCCTTTGGCCAACACCCCCCGGGTGTGGTCCTCTTATTGCTATTCGTTTTGCAGGGAGAAAGAGAGGCGAAGAAGACGAAGGAATCTTTCAACCGAATATTCCCGTGGGAGGAAATTTGCTCCCACAA
>NW_018924373.1:10391-82582 GCF_002207925.1 Prunus avium | reverse complement strand
GGCAAATTGGTTGGACATGGAGGAAATTACTTGATTAGCATCATAAAATAAGCTTAATTTTCGGATCATATCAATTTTAAGAGACCAGCACCTCTATCATTAACCTTCAAAATTGTTTGGACTGCTTGAAGAGCTTCAAGGTCCAAATTGAAGAGGTTTGTGGTTCTTCTATTTATGTGTTAGGCCTGACCTGAGAGAAGCATAATCGTCTTTTTAGCTTTTATATTTACCAAAGAAATAAAAAGAAAAATTTAAGACTTTTCACAACTCAGAGTGGGCCCACCTAATACTCGATACGTCCGTCCTCTTGCCCGTGAGTTAGATCTAGCTCCTTATACATTAGAGTAGTTTAGAATATCGCATTCTAAAAAACATAAGATGGGTTTGGACAATGTCAAATTGCCAAAAGAAGAGGTTTTTTGTGAGTGTAAGGAATGAGCCATACTCTCAAGAGAGCAGTAATTACAACAAATTTCATGCCTTCAATCTCATAAAAGTTTGAACCATACTGTATTCTTTATTCACAATGACCTGCATTCTTACATGCTGTGATACACATACACTTGAAATGATAACATGCGGCCAGCCTTTCACCACAAAATTTCGAATCCATCCCAAATGTACAATCAAAAGAATGACATTATCCAATGGTTCTTCCTAATCTCTCTCTCTCCCCCTCTTTCACTGGCTGTACAAGCTTGAACGGAAATGAAGCAGAGATATGTTATTTACAGTTGAAGACCTGAAATCCAGAGGATCATTCCACTGCCTTAACGGGTCATCAGACCATCTCATGTTAACGTTGTCAATCACCAAGCCATCAATGTGTTCCATGATGATGCCGGCTGTGCTGTGATTAACCAGTCCCTGGCATCCTGGTCTGTAGTCTACCAACCCACCAGCGTCATTGGTCCATCTTCTGTAAGTCAGATTCAAGTTAATGAATCTCAAATCACTAAGAAGCCCCCTTTTAGAGCCTGATAAGAATACACCATTCTCAGAAGTTGAAGTGATGTTGACGAAGAGTAGGTTAGAGATTGAACCCTCCTTTGAATTTGAGTGTCGAGGACAAGTAGTCACGTAGATAGGCTCTGCTCTTCCCCACCAGGACGGGTCATAGTATCGTGTGCTGATGTTTATGTTTGAGAAGGTAATGTCACTCACATTTCCTGCACAAGGTGAATCATTGTCAGTAATCTCATGACACAGATATTTATGAGAGCTAGCAAGCAATGAAAATTTCTAATGTTTGACGTCACCAAGTCCAGCTGCTACTTAGTTGAACCAATTTCTTAGTCGTTTTCAACTTTTCAACCTGTAAATCTTTAGTCTGAACTCTGAAGACAGACATCATACAAGCCACAGAAAGAAGAGGTTTGCTAAACACAAGCCAGTCCGAAGAGATTAGTCTGGAACTTTTACATTCAAATTTCTAGCTTGGTTTCAAGCTATCTCATCTGTAACTTTGATAAGCAGTTTATCATATAATAACGGGATGCCATTTTTTTTCTTCTTCTGCACAAGCAATGGACATAAATATAACGCAAGAAAAGCTAAACAAAATTATTACCTCCATCGCGGATTTGGAATCCCAGGCCTCTATGAGAATCTACAATAGTGATGTTGTCGAACACAAGACCCTTGAAATCAAACCAACTAGCACTACCAAGTTTGATTGCAGAAGACTTTGTTCGAATCCAAGAATTTGTTACAGTTAAGTTATAGAGGGGGCCAGTGTATGTCTTTGGACAGATAGCATCATCTCCAGTATCGATATGGCATCTGGTAATGACTGTGTTATTCGAATCCTCAATATCTATTCCATCATTATTGGGTGTGTTAAAGTCTCCATAAATCGAAACATCTTGAATCAGTACGTTCTCACACTGCACAATGTGCAAGCTGCAATTATGCAATGTTTACATCAGATGCATGGCTAGAGTTGAAAGTTATACAAGTTAAAGAAATACAATAGTCAAATGATATAACTTATGCAAGAAGAAAAATAATACCAGTTAGATATAGCTAATCTTTTTAAAGTGTGTATATAATGATAGGCACAGAATGTTTGTTTATATACTATAGTGAATTATACTTGTACTTGTGGTTAGAAAAGTGGGTGTCGATGTTCCAAAACGACCAAATCATTGAGGTTTTAGTTGTGGTTGTCTAGGGAGCGGGATTTATCTGGTTTGAGAGCTTAGGGTTGTTCTTGGTTGTCCTTTTGGTTTGTGGGAGCTGGGTTGTTTTTGTTCTCTGCCTGCTGTGGATTTCTTATCCACTTTTGTATTTTGTCCCTCTTTTAATACAATTTGTTTCTATTAAAAAAATATATTATTATACTTGTACTTGTAACGAAACCAATTGTGGGCAATATACTTTTTTTATTTGTTTCTTTGAGATCGGTTACAATTTAATGTTTGGAAGAGGAGAAAGAGGAATTCAAGTGATGTTGTAGAAGCATACTTCAAAGGAAAATGCTAGGGAGACCACATTTATAAACCACCTTGTGTACCACCTCTCCACTTCTATTAGAGAGGTGCTATACAAGGTAATCTATAAACGTGGTCTTCCTAGCATGTCTTTGTTTTAAAACTAGCAAAAGTTGGGGTCATTTAAAGTAGGAACCAAACGCAATATAATTTGTGAAAAAAAAAAACACACACACACACAAATGCAATATAATTTGTAAAATAAAAAATAAATAAATAAATAAAAATAAAAATCCTACAGTATTTCTACCAAAATAAAAATATCTAGAGTATTTAACAGAATTTTCTGGCAGACAATGTTGACCTATCTTCATTAATCAAATGAAAGCAACAATTTGGCATAGTTGTTAGTCAAGAGTATTGGTGTAGTATTGGAGTATGTCCACGTGTTATGATATAAGTGGATATTTTTATGGTTCATAAACCTTATACATTTGTAAATTCTTTTTTCAGTGAAATTAGATGTTGCAGATAAGCTTAAAAAAGTCAGTGAACCCAACTCACAATATTTGAACCATAAAATAATGACAATTTATCCATATCCATACATGAAAATGAAAATATATTATATTATATTATATTGGGAAAATTAGAATGCGCACCACCAGTAAGCCGGCTGACGCAACCTGAGATTGGAGAGGTTGACATTTCGGCAGTTGATGAAGCCGACAAGCCTGGGCCGGCACTCGTCACCCAAGCAAGCGCCGGTCCAGTTCCAGCTCACCATCACATTCTTCCTCTCATCGAACCGCGTCACGAACTTCAAGCCCTGACCGTCCACCACTCCACCGCCGCTGATTCCGACGTCGCTCGCGTTCTCCGCCAACACCACGCACCACTTGTTCTGCTCTTTCGGGTAGTCCTCGAGTCTCGGGCCGCCCAGGAGCGTCGCGCCTTCCTGGATGTCCAAAACGACTCCGGATTTGAGGCGGATCGTGGCGGTCAGGTAGGTGCGCCCCGGAGGGAAGGTGACGTGGCAGGGGGAGAGGGCGGGGCAGCTGTCGATGGCAGATTGGATGGCGGAGGTGTCGTAGTGGACGCCGTCTCCGGTGGCGCCGAAGTCGACGACGGAGATGGTGGTGGCGGAGAGGGTGTGAGGGAGTTGGATGGTGGGTGACGTGGCGGGATTGGATTGGAGGGGAGGAAGTAGGAAGAGGAAGAAGAGGAGTGGGACTGCGATTGATTGGATGAGGGATGAAGGAGGAGGTGGTGGAGCAGTGGCCATTTGGAATTGCTCTGGAGTCAAAATTCAGTTACTCTGTTTGATTTTATACTGCAATGCAATGAAACAAATGGAAAATTTTAAATTGGGAAACTCCCCCTTCTATAATTCTCCTTGGATTCACTTTTAAGTGCGGATTTTTCAACCCTTTTCTTTACGTGACATACACTCTAATTGAAGGGATCGAACTCACGTGCAAGAAAATGAACACAGTACTCTAATCAACTTAACAACCTCACATTTTAAATTTATTACAAATTATTGATAGTGTATTATATAGAATTCGGTGGAATTCAAAATAATTTGGGGCTAATGAAATAGGTCAATTGCATATATTAATTAGGTCAGTTGGTCAAATCAGTGTGTATGTCCCTTACATCCGAGTTCGAGCCTCCTCCCACATTAGACTAATGTGCCAATATAATTTTATGGCATTATTGAATCTAATTTGATACATTGAAAACGCTTTGTAGAAATAAAAAAAAACATACTATTTAGCTACATTACATATTTTGGGAAACTACATCAAATGACTCTAGACCAGAAATCTACATAGATCCATCCACTTGTCCATTTGGCTTCCTTGGGATCTCAATACCATCCTCTTGCGTTGCGTACTTTTCTTCTTTTACAAGGGAGGGCGAACAAAACTACATTACTCTAGCTCTGGGTCCAGAAACCCTGAGGAAGTATTTAAATAGTGAATTCCTATTGCTTGGATCTCCCAAACTCATTTGGGTGCCCATTGCAGCATGTCTGTCAACAACACAATTGCTTTCCCTATAACTGTATAGAATAGAACAAGTGCATATAGGCAATCTGCAACTGCTAATCAAAGGCTCGAGTTGTTAGCGTTAGTCGCGCACAAGGCACGCGGCCTTAGCTCAGCTGTTGATGATTGCAGATCCTATAGCGAAGATCCAGCGGCTGTGATAGCATCATCGCATGCCCATACATTACTTAAGCTAGCACAGCTCATTCATTCCCCATTCTGTAATCGGTACAGGAATTATGAAAGAGTAAGGAAGCACTTTCAGAACCATATTAAGCTTTGTTTCAGCCCTCGTTATGTCTTAAAAAGAAAAAAAGTGCAGAGAACTTGATGGTGCACACACTGAGACTGAACAAAGAAGTCTTCCAATAACAGTTGTTAAGCAATGGTTCATTCAATGATTTTACAATAGGAACCAATCAAACAGTTCAAAAAATAAGTATTAGATTGAATGACCCTCAAAGTTAGTATATATATATATTTCATAAGGATAACATAAACCCATTTCCCTCTCTAGACAGAGGGAAATCAGGATTCATAACTGACCCTGAAAAATAGAGACCAAAGAAACGCGCCATGAATACCGAGGCATTTCCTCTCCTTCCTGCTAACTGCTAAAACACTATACTTGATATATACACTTCTACCAGCAGAACTTAATTACGTCGTCTTCACATCTCCATCTTCAAATGACTTGTCTGCAGAGTTGCTGCACAACAATGATGAAATGAAAAAGTTAAATCGCATTATTCCATGTTACTTTTCTGCTAAGAAAAGAAACAAATTGCACCTCATGTATATTTTTCATCAACAATATGACGGCTTCGAGTGTGAGGATAGCACACTATATCAAATTCTTGTATCAATTGAAAAGTTGGCCTGAAATGAGATATGAAAAGCACTCTGCCAATGGCCAAGGGTTTTGGAGACACAAAAGGAGATGCGTGAACAATAAGACTCATATCGGTCTACCTGAATTTGCTGAAGAATCACAACTGATAAGGGAGATCTCTGGAGTAATGAAAGTATGAGTTTCTTCTTCCCTCCCCCAACCAGGCTGATGAGTATCAAAGTGCCATTGCTGATGATACGGTTGTCTGTTTCCATTGATTTGGACTTCTGGCCACATCAGAGGTGTAACCATATTGGCGAAGTTAGCTTCCATTAGAGATCCACTCTGAAAGTTGTGGAGGATAGCCAAATATATCAGTAATATGCAATCAATATGACACTAACTTAAGGGTAGAACTTGCTCCATGAAGTAGTGTAGCCTATCAATTACCACAATTCTACTTCAAACAAAGAGAACAAGAAGAAGGAAAAAAAACTCATTCATGGACCCCCAATTGCAGTGGTCCCACTAAATGTAAACAACCTTTAGATTGCCTGGTTGCTGACGGTAACTGACAATTATCTATCATAATCTAAAAACCATTCCAAATAAATAAATAAAAGTAGCCAGGTAGTAGACAGAAATAGGGGCCTCCAAAACTCATCCACTGGCCTGACATTTGATTGCTGAATAGCGTCATTTAATATTTGGCTAGCAGTCTTTAATGATGCAAACCCAAAAACAGCATTAAACTGTTTGCTAATCTACACTGCCATTGTTAAGTATATGATTAATGGTCAAACCATGAAGCGACTAACAAGTCTAATATTTTTGCATAACTTGCAAATGATGGCAACAGGCCCCTAAGCAGCCAGGTATGCATCCACACCCCCGAAAATAATACTGAACCACTGATAAAACACGAGGACGCCTCAGTAGCTTCTCAATTTCAAAATAGAATAGTATTTAAAGGAGCTGCGTGATACTTACTTCAGCAGCCAATATACTATCAAGGTTGAAATCAATTCTTGGGTTGACTGCCGCAAGTCTCATTGATAAGAACTGAAACAAATGAAATTTTACCAGAATCAGAACATGGCAGTAAAAGATAGTTTGAAATAACCAGTATGATAACTTCATTCCCTAGGATTGCTTGACTTCTCTCCGGCTTTGTAACTAAAAGAGGGGAATAACTAAAGCATGTAAAAGTAGGTCAAACCAAAATGGATGTATGCACGGACAGGATGAAGAGTCTAGATCCATAATGATGGAGAACTACTTGGCAAATAATTTCAGACTTTCAGGGGGTAAAACTTTCTTAGACCTTTGGCAAATGGAAATGCTATACTGGGAAAAAAGCACTGAAACAAATCAGATAGTCCCAATTTTACGCGAATCTTTTTAAGCTAGGGATTTTAGAGGACATATCCAACTGTTAAATCACATATCCCTGGATACATTTCCACTAGCCCGCATACTTGTGAAGAAGAACCCATCAGTTAGTTGAAGCTTTATTCAAAGAAACAAAGGAATAAAGGATTCTCCAACCAAATTCTTCAAGTCAAGCCATTTCATTTCAGTGCTAAAACTATTACTTGAGATGTATGAGATGTGCAGCAGGTCTGACCTCAACTTGACGTTGTAGGGACTGCACGTGATTGATGATTTCATCCAGAACCAGTGCCGTGCCTGAAATCTGCAAAGAAAAATTGTTTTAGGTAGTGATTCTGGAAGTGGGAAGAGCAATCTATTTATAAGAAGATGCACACAAATATTCAAATGATTCAAGGTATACGTTAAAGAACATTTAACAGAAAAAGTTTGCTCAACATATTCAACCCAACAAGATGGAACGAATTCTGTAAATGGGAGAGCCCTCTCATGATTGAAATATAACTCCTTATGTAAAATTTAAACCCATGAAGAAAAGTTGGATATCTATTATTTTCTTTGTTATATTCGTTGTAAAGAGCATTTACAGATCAGACCAAACTTAGATAGTACATAACAAGAGTAAATAGTTTTTTATAATTAAAAAAATGTCAAATATCTAAGAAACGGTACAATCAGAATCTCAAACCAATATCCAGTGATGGATTCACATTTCCCATTTTTCAAAAGCATTGTCATCGTGTCAGTTTGAACTACCAAAGAATTTGCATGAACAATGGGATGAAGTGAAATAGTCAACTTCCCTGGACAATAATAGAGTGATTTGATTTCTGAACCCTGTAATTCCATGAGGATTGACATTTGAAACTTGAATATTTTCATAGCAAGATGCAGACGCAATTGGCGGTCATAAATATGGATGCATGTCATTGTCAAGAACAATCAATCAAAAATACACTCTTTATAAGAAAGATTTGACCTTTCCACAAAGTAAATATCAAGATGGGGTTAACTATACTGATATTAGGCCTCCATCAATAAAATTTTATCACCATCCCTCTGCTTCCAGCAGAGTACAGCTCACTGGATCCATTGCAATGTGATTTTCTTTAATTGAATTAGAGAGCTGGTAGCAATTAAGTCCAGTTATTTTTTTATATTCATTCAACCTACGTCCGAAGAAAGGGTAATTGGCAGATTTTTCTTCTAACAATTTTCTCCTAGACACTCTGAGGTCATTTCACATACTATCCCAGAAAGGCCCAAAAACTTGCCATCAGCATGAAGGAATCTTGGGAAGCTTAGATCTCTGGTTGAGCTCAATCAAGTGAAATTGCTAGTGGACTCTCACATCAATACACATACATCATGCTCCACGCAGTTAGGTGAGGGCAGTTTGTTAAAGGAGGTTTTCTTTTGTCTTCCTTTTCCCGTCATCCAAGTAAGGATGGATACCAAACTCGTTAGAGATTGATAGTACTATGCGCCCTCAGAAGAGGGTTTAACATTTAACTTGTGCCTGGCCCACCATGGCTGATGGGAGATGCCGACGGGATGGGATGACATGGGACCCACAAATACCTAAATCTGTAATTCTATTCTACATGCCCACTATCTTATGTGGGTCTCTTTCCCTCCAAGCACCACAACCTCAGTCCAGCTAGCATTACCCCATGACAACGTCTTTCTCTACAAGGGTATATCCGTCATTTAAAACAATACTCAGCTATTTTATAATTAATATCTCCTTAGTCTAATTTGGAAATACAGCAAATATGGTCATGGCAGTGAGCCCACCGCGATGACCCAAGTTCGAATATCGTTCCATGTAAATTAGTTCGAATCTCGTTCCCCGTAAATTAGATTAATTTAGAGTAGATTTTGCTTATATAAACCTAAAAATAAAAAAATTTGGAAATACATTTGTCATTTGACCCCAAAAAAAAAGTACAAATTATTTCTAAAAGAAATTTCCTGATAAAATTAAAAGAAATTCTTTTTTTGTGAAGAAACTAAATAAAAATCTAGATGACAAAATTAACCTTTAAAAAGGACTCCTCACCAAACCCAGTACAACCCCCACCCTGCCTCACCCCCACCACTACTGCCTTTCTTTTTTCCCAATTGTCCTCCAACTTATTGAAGAAGAAAAAAAAGTTTTATTAATTAAAAAAATTAAACTGCAGTGAAATTACGGAAATACCACTGGCACAAGCCAGCGAGCCCTTTTCTTGGTCGAAAAGCAAAGCACTTTTGTGAAAAAAGTTGGCAAGGACAAAACCGTTATTAAAGAACATAATCTGAAAACATAATTGCACTTTTTCAAGAGACAATAGAGACATAAATTCAATTGTATAATCCCCAAAATCTAAATCAACCAATTAATCCAAAGATTAAGATCTCGCAAAAGTTAATCAAACCTTGTTGCATCCTGGGACCAGCTCCTGCAGCAGCTTCATCCTCGCATTAATCTTCTCTCTCCTCGCCTGCAAAATCCCAACCAAAAAATAATTTAAAAAAAGTACAAGTAATGTTGAATTTCTTAATTAGCGGAAAATATTTACTTAGTGGAAATTTAATTATGGGTTTAAGTTTAATCAAAGACATTACTCGCTCTGCTAAGCTATGGTTGTCTGTGGCTTGACCACGCCGAGCACGAACATGAACATAGGGAACCTTGTCGGCGTCTTCTTTGATTTCGCTCTTGCTCTTCTTCGTCGAGACCTTAACCTGAATTTCACAGAGTGAGGGATTGAATTAAGTTCGTGATTCACTTTGAAAATTCAGCAAAAAGGGGGAAAAGTAAACCCTCGAAACCCTAATTGATCGGACTAGTACCTTCTTCTCTCGCTCCTTTCTCTTCGCCGAGGACCTCTGGTTGTTCTTGGTTGCGTCAAGCGTCAGCTGGGATAAGTTCGGGTTCGAATCAGTCTCGACCGGCTCGGTCTTCACCTTCTCTAAATCCGCGCCGGAGTTGGACGGGATGGAGCTTGTCTCCGGCGAGCCCTCTCCGGCAAAGATCGAGAACTTGGCGGCGCGTTCGATTAAGGCGGGTTTTGTAGGGAACCTGAGGCTGGAATTGAAAGGGTGTTGGACGCGCGCCTCGCCGGAGATGGCTGCCGGAGTCGGAGTAGAGTTGGCCTCCGGCGATAGGTGGAGGAGCTCCATGGCTTGGGTCGGCGGAAGTTCTAGAAGCGCCGTGAAGGAGCTGGCGTTCTCCGGTGGCAAGGTCATGAGTCGGTGGATTTCTTCTCGGAATTGGAGGGACTCGAACTCGGGTCCTGGTAAAATGGATCCGGGTACGGTTGCTCCGGTTGGGTCCATGGGTTGCTGGGAAATTGGGCGGCAAATTGAACCAAAACAGAGCTCAATTCTGAGCTAATTTCTCAAAATTCTGAGCTCAAACAAAGAGTGGTTGTGCTAATTAAGCAAAACCCAGTAACTGGATTAAGGTTTTGAAACGAACTGTGCAATTTCGAGAGCGAAACGAGTGAGAAAGAGAGAAAAGAGGGAACAGGAAGCCAATGTGGGCAAAATGGCCAAATGGGTAGAGTAGAAATATATAGAGAGAGAGAGAGATAGCTATGGCGGTCAAAATGTTTCTGTGTTGCTCTCTGAGAGAGAGAGGGAGAGAGAGAGAGAGAGAGCGTGAGTGTTGGTTTTGTGAAGAGAGATTACTTCTCAACCATTTGAAGTACAGAGAAAGCAACTTTGCTTGTTTTGGGCGTCCTGTTTAATTATACGGGTATTTGTTACCTCCATTTGTACTGTTCGTTGAGAGCTGAGTTGAGGTGTGAGAGAGAGAGAGAGAGAGGTAAAAGGAGGAAATGAACAATGGGGACCACCACCTCCATTTTTTTCCCTTTTTCGTTTTTTTTAAAGTTTTACCTTTTAACTATTTTTTTTCTCTCTTTTGCACTTTTAATCGATATTGTACATGCATTTCATTTTCATCTAACATCTTCTTGTTAGTAGAAAGGTCTTGCTGGTCACGGAGACCAGTGACGATTCACTTGATTCACAGTGTGTTTGGTGTCTAGAATTGAATTAGATTGGAAGACGAAGAAACAGAGACCAACTTTGCGGAGAAAATTCGGAAGTTGGCATCCAAATTTGAAAATTTATCATTCTTTCGTGAATAAGTCATCATCTACTTTTAATTTGGACAAAATTTGGACGTTGGCATCCTCCATTTCTTACTTCAGTAATATTCTTCGAATCTAGTGAGCTATCCAAAGTATATCTCATGATTATTCATATTCCTTGCAAATATTGTGTATCAGCCACCTAATTTAGTAAATGGAGGTTGATTCCTTACGCATATTACAACGAAAACAAAGAAAATTAAACCAATAATGATACTTAAGTCCTCACTTGTTAACACATTCTCATCCTTACAACTTTTTACGAGAAAAAGTAACATAAACATTACAATCAAATGACAACGACACCCCTACGTAATTTAGACTCTCGTTTATACTATATAAAATAGTCAACGACACCCCCCAACAACTTGAGAAAATATACGTCCAAATTTAAGTAGGAACATGTAATTTTGAGTCCAAGAAAGAAGCATGAGAATGTCCCGTATTCATAATCGCATCCACAACAAAATCAGCCTCCTCGATGATGCTTGTTTATAACATTGATTGGCCTATCTTTTAATCACATGAAAGGAAAAAAAAAAAAAAAATTGTTTAGAATGAATACTTTTGGTTTCCGTTGGGCCGTAAAGTTGATATTAGATTCTGTCCATAGGAGGCGGGGCGGGGACCGCCCGCGAAGCAGAGGCCCGACAGAGTTTGTAACAGCGAGAGGATGACCCGTCATTTTCTTGCATTTATAATTATTTAGACCCAGCAATAATAATAATAATAATAATTCTTTTAATTATTATGCCTCAATTGTCCATCCACACACAATTTATTTACACAACTGGCAGAGCAGTGGCCTTCCTCCTAACTAGTCAACGTAGAGGGGGTGAGTCAAACTGACTCACTCAGTAAATTATTTATTGAGATAGGGGAATCGAACCTAAGATTTTCGGGTGCATGGATAAATGCTCTTAACTACTTAAGATCCAAGCCCCTTACATTGAAACTTTTTTTTTAGTTGGTTTTTTCGGTGCAAAAACATTAGGCTACTCAGCTTTCCCACATCTTCTCCCTTTTGCTGCTCTAAGAAGTTAGAGTGCCCTTGCAATATCATATGAGATTCTGTTTAAATTGCTTTATTGCCTCCTAGTTTTGACATGTTTGGGAGAAATCTATAATATGTCACAATCTAGTGATAATGATGTAATTATTGTGTTTTGTTTATTGATATTGTGATTACGTTCAAATAACAATGCTATATTTTCCAGCTAACATGATATTGTCCTGTTAAAATTTCTATCATGGTTGGTTTCCAATGTAATTATACGTTGTGCACATCAAGTGTGAAATAAGTTTGGAAATAGAAGTTGAGACTTTAAGCATTTTCCCTCATCGCTAAAAAGAACAAAAGTTTGGGAAACCAAAGGACAATGTTACACATAAAAATATGCCATAAACATGTCTTTTGTTGAAAAACAATAGCATAACTTTGATTCTTCGTATTCACATTTCATATTCCATCTTTAATAAATGTGATGTTCACTTAATTTGATGATTCACACTTTCATTCAAGATGTGGTTTACCAGTAGATGAGTTAGATTTCTGAATTGAAAGAACTAAATTTAAAAAATGAGTTGAAAATCTGACTATAACGTGATCAGTAAATATTGTAAATAATAGTCTTTTTCGTATTCAATTCACATTTCATATTCCATCTTTAATAATTGTGATATTCACTTAATTTGATGATTCACATTTCTATTCAAGATGTGGTCTACCAGTAGATGAGTCAGATTTCTATTCAAGATGTGAACTCACACATACTACACGGATGCTAGAATTCGAACCCAAAATTTTGCATAAGGAAGTAATTATTTCAAACCACTACACTAGTGGGTCCTTTTCTTGATATTATTTTTTAATTGTTTTACTTTGTGCCTCCATTCACATGAAAAGAATATGTACTTTATACGATTGGATTAAGCAAATGGAAAGCAATCTAACACCAACAATGAGTGGTTGTGATCAGATCAACGGCTAATCTTATCTTTATGTCTTGCAAGAGATCTAAGTGGTGGGGTTCATTGGCCGTGGATGATCCAGCATTAGAACACAGAAGCGACTTCACAGCCGTTGATTAAATTTACAGCATATATACAGGCAGGCCCAACCCAGGCATCATTATGTGTTTTGGTCCATAAGTTCAAAATTTTAGTTTGGGCCCATACTAGCTTTCTTAGTCTCTCTATCATTCAGGCTTTTCTGAACCCCTACCCAAATTAAATTAATGAAGAAAAGGTTTTCTGATTTATCACTGTCAAGTCAGACCCAGCAAGAATCAAAACGCAATTAATTTTTGGGAGATTCACGATTATACCCAATTTAGGAATCCAAATTATATAAAAACCTTACATGAAATGGACTTTAGAAATGCACCCAAAGCCCATTTATAATATAACGAAGAGGATTTGAACTTCCTATAAATTACAAACTACCATCATTTTTTTTTCTTTTTTTCTTTTAATCAAAAGAGGAATTTCATTAGCAACTAAAAACAGACATACAACCCAAGTAATCAATAGGGGAAGGAGCTATATGTGGCCTCATTAAAACCTTGCTATAAAACCCTAAAGGGGAAAATCTGGTTAAAGAAAAAGAGTGCCACAACGCCTTCCGTAAAACCAAAAAAATTCAAACCTCAACCCTATCCAAAGCTAATGTAAACGCCAATCAAGGTGGAGCAGCGTCTACCCACACAAACCGCGGCTGGTGGATCACTTCCAACACCTCACAAGTCACCAACAAACGCCGTACATCTTCCACAAGATTGGTCCACCACTTCTCCCGCCCCTACAATTTCTTAAAACAATTCCAACTCAAAAATCCCATTAAAAAGACCCAAAACACTCAAACGAGATAAAAAATTGTCGCATTATTTGGTAATGAAAGTTGATGTTCTAGCATTATTGAATAGTTTTTGTCCATCGGTCGGCGTCTAGGTCTGCAAAAAACTTGGACTCTATGTTGGTCTTGTTCATGTCATCAGCCACAATTGTACAAATAATTCATTTGATTCATGTAGTAACTTACAGTTAATGACAATCATTTAATATATAAAGCGTTAATGGTTTCGTAGGAGCTTATTGTAATTCAATTGAGAAAATACTTGACCAGTACCCCAGTTGCTGAGGCCATGGCAGGGCTTGAGCCATGCCTTTTATTAGTGCCTCCAAAGGAAATTAATTGCTTTTAAGCTTTGTGCAAGTTGACTTGAAACAGAGCCTATGGCTGTTGGACTGTGGTCCATATTTTCATATTCAATGCCCTTCAAAACTTTTTAATTTCAACTGGTGGTTCTATTATACCTCAACAGAATTTGTTTTTGAGCAAAGCAAAAGGTGACTTTTGATCCCTGTAGTTTGCCTTTGTTTCATTTTTGGTCTCTGTAGTTTTAATTTGGTCAATTGTGTCTTTGTAGTTTCATAATTGTAGTAACTGAAGGATAAGTCGCAAATTTCGTCAATTTCTTTCACGGAGCTAGGGATATTCCCATCCATTTTTTACATTTATCTCACTCGTAGGTTGTACTCAATCCAAGCCCTCGACAAATTTCCCCAAATCTTACAACATGAACCCAAGTTTTGGAAAAGCCCTAAATCAAAATTCCCATTTTCACACCCTAACATGAAATAGAGAGTTTCTACTTGGCTATGACTTTTAAATGGCATAAATGGACGAAAATACCTCTGATCCCGTGAAAGAAATTGTCCTTCAATTGCTACAATTACGAAACTACAATGGCACAATTGATCGAATTGAAACTACATGAATCAAAAGTGACTTTTGACCAAGAATAAATGGTTACATACTACAATGGCCCAATGGACCAATCCAGTTGTGGGTTTTTATCTCAAAATGTCTCGGTGTAATTGGTACTTCTCCAAAATGGAATTATGGAATCATATGACTACTCTCGCATCATGACTTGTATCTAGTCGCACAACTCAATCCATTTGAGATTTCTTGCTTCCGTAATCCATTTGTGTGATTACCACATCCATACAAATAATGAAGGTGAATCTGTTTTTAACCCTTGACTGAGCCCTATAGGAAGTGAGATGGGAAACAACAAAACATAGAGACCAGAAAAATGTCAGTTTGATAGTGGCGTATGTATGTACTTGAACTTGTGTAGGTTTTTGTGTCCTCAACAACCATGCAACATTGAAATAAACACTCTCAACAACAGCCCTACCATATTTAATGTATGTGGGCTTGTTTTTCAACAGAGTTTGTGTTCCACGTTCCTTTTTTCTTTTCTTTTTTTCTTTTTTTTTTCTTTTTTTCTTTTTTTCTTCCAAGATGAGCTTAAGATTCAAATTACATGAACTGTTCATCTTTGCAAGTAATGATTGATGTTCTAACAATGGTCGGGATAAGATGTTGTACGATAAACATGAATTAACATGTCAAGCACCATGATTGCCATTATGATTTGTGTTTGGTCATCCATATATGAAATTTGAAAATGACTAATTTTTTTAAGAGTATTGCGCTTCCTATTTGTAATTTCGTTCTTAACTTGATCATGAATTGGTCATGATTTGTTAGGGAAATCTATTGACCAAATAACTTGATCATAAATTTGATTCAAATTTAGGTTTATTTATTATTAACCACTAAGAAATAAGGTATTGACATGTATGCATAATTTGATGAACATACTCAAACTCTATAGTTTGTGCAAAACTTTTGTTTTCTAAATTGTGTATATTTATAGACAAATTATTGTCCGGCACTAGAATATCGACAAATCATTTTACTAAGTCATGCATTATAATATAAGTGAACGACAAATTTTTGATAGAATATTAACAAAAATATATATATATTATAATATGTGTGATCTGATAACACCATGTAAGGACGTTAAGTTTCATCATTCAATGACTCGCCTCACATGATTGGTGAACTTAGCTAGATTCAGGGTCAGAACATATAGTCCAATAGCTCACCTTAGTAGCTCACCCCGGCTCACAAATACTAATATTTCTATCCAATGATTCGTCCAAATAAAGTCGTCCATTTAACCCAATAAAAAAAAAAGATTGAATTGCACAACGCAATCAAAAGCAATCAAAACATTAAAATAAATTTAAAACTTTCTAATTGATTATATTCTGAACATAAAAAAAAAGT
The DNA here is from genome assembly GCF_002207925.1 of Prunus avium. The sequence continues at coordinate 66,578 of NW_018924373.1, read as the reverse complement.
GAAAAAAAGAAAAAGAAAAGAATTTATGCAACGTATATGTCAAATATCTTTTCATACAACATTGCACTGCTTGTCATGTCTAATTTGTATGGAACACTATTGTCACATCTTATATCTAAGGAACAACAATCTTCCACATGCATTTGGATGTATTTATATGTCCCGAATGGAGATATTGGCTTTTCAGAAACACAAAATTGCAATTTGAGCAGCTCTAAAGTGATGATTAGATTCCCTTTCCCGTTTTAGTTGATAATGATAGTCCTGGTATTGTCCGTAATTCTAATGTGAGTCCAACCAAAACTAGATAAAATGGAAAAATGCTCCCTAAGTACCACTATGTAACAAGATAGCACTGTTACTGTTGCAATCGATCCACATGTCAACATTCTCACCTAGGTGTTGTCAACAAAAACCTTTCCCGATTGACAAAACGTTTCGCTACTGACACTCGTCCTTCTATATGAATAAGGTGTAAATTCTATCATGGATTCATGATTTCCCATTGTCAAATTCGAGCAATATTGACAAAGTTTCAACCCAAAAAAGAAGAAAAACAATTTGACATGTGTCAAAAACACATTGATTGAAAGGAGGAGCTCATCCTCAATTTGAAGGAGCTAGGCTTTTTCCATATTGATATGGATGACCATTTGTTATACTATAGTTTTATGAAACATACTTCTCTCCTTACAATGTAAGTAGGAGCTCTTATATTCCTGCTAATAATAATGTGACGTTCGCATAAGTTTTTTTTTCTCTATATTTTTTATGAATTACTTTTACATATGTGTCAAACTGTGATTCGCATGAGAAAAGAATATCTCCTTACAAAGAAGGGGCAAGCAGTATCCTAGTTTTATTTAGCAGTAGAAGATATTTCCCAATAACCAACAAATTGGTAGTTTGCATTTTTCTTTCTCGCCAAAAACCAACAATAATATGTTATTCACAAATGCTTTGTCAGTTTCTATGTTGGCCACGCAGTCGCTTGTTATTCACTAATGCTTCTTCCTGGTAAGGCCCACAGGCAACAGCAGATCTTGCTATTCATAATGAGAAAAACTTAGTTGCAATCGGATAACACTATTTTGTTATTTTTTACCAATAATATTATATTACGTAAAAGTATTATCACACATGTTATAGTGTTATTGGCTGAAAATAATAAAATAGTGTTATTCCCGTTTAATGAGTCTTTCTCATTAACAATGTTCGATGCAAGGGATTGATTAAGACGAGTTTGAATGCGACCCTTCGTTCTTTTATTAACGAATCTTAAAAGTAATTGTTTTGATATATTCAATAAATTAAAAATTATAAAACTTGGCATACATCTCAAACAAGATGAAACCGAAGTTATAATTGTGACCTAAATAGAATGGAGTTATAAGTTTGGAATGCCATCCCATGCTCAGAACCGTTTAATTTTAAGGCTTTTTTTTTTTCTTTCAAGGAATATCAATGTAAAAAATGGGGCAAAGCGAAATAGTTTACTAATTTGATTATCAGCATTTTCGCATTTTCTTTTCAATTGACCCTTAAAGGAAAACCCAAAATATAGATATTTCCAATTGTTGAACTACTTTGTAGAGTATAGCCCTAGAAAATGTGTACATTTTTACTTTTATCTTTCAAATAAGGGCAAACTTACTAGAGGACTGACTCAACATATACAAATGTACAAAATGTAAACTTTTATTACACGTAACTATTATGGGCTCGTTTAGAAGTGATTCTAAATAGGCCAAAAAGTACTTTTAAGGAGAATCACTTCTCAATATAATCACTTGAAATGGTTTCATGTGATTATATGGAGAAGCACATGGGAGGTGCTTCTCCTCAAAAGTGATCATGACATATTCAGAATTACTCCCAAATGAAGTCAATAAGATTCACCCTTTTCTATAAGGTAAAGATTCATAACAACCACTTGTTTGTACTACACCACAACACTAATAAAGCTTTTTTCGTCTTAATACTTGCAACATTTAAAAAGAAAAAGAAAAATTGTTTCTGGCACACTATGCATGGTCTTCACAAGAGTATTTATATTTTTTTTACCCATAATGATAAATTGCTCAGTTGACTCAATATCCATGGTCACTTCCACACCCCAGAGAAAATTGGTAAAGAACAACTCATTACGAAACAAAATGAAAAGGGGGACAATTGGCATTTGGAATTAGATAGATTGTTGACATTGATTTGCAGATGGGGTGGAAAAGTTGACCAAATTTGACAAAAAGGTTTGCATTTGGAATTTTGGGGTTTGGACCACAAAAGATTTTGAAAGTAACCCCATATGAAAGATGGAAAAATGATGCTAAAAGGCACGAGAATGTCCACCTCACTGGACATTCATCTGTGTGAAGTCCACGTGAAGATGGCCCTTAGAAGGCCTATTTAGAGCAGCATTTATTTGACAATTTAGAATGTCTTTTCCGACTTAGATTAGAGGAAGATTGCCTGCATCATTCACACTTGGTAGGAACACAAGAAGTTTTCTTTGTGCTAGTTCTAAATCACATTTGCCAACGGATCCATAGCTCAATGGTAAGAGTGTTTACCTGCTTATCAATGGTCTCAAGTTCGAACCCTAATGACACCTCCCCTCCCCTTCCAAACTTCGACCAAAAAGATAAAAGTTGTAAATCAGGTCTATAACATTTCCTATAGAAACCATATAAGATACTGGGTCTAAAACCTACTACACTTGGCTGTGAATCGCAAGCACAAATTCAGATATATAACTTGTCTCATCAATGATTCAAAAAACAGCCTGACAACATAACATGTCCACCAAAAAATGAAGTGCTCTAACTCTACCATCCAATTACAAAACACTGTCTGCCACAAAAACGTACAAGTGCCCAATTCAAGTGGGGGCCGCCCCCTTGAGAGGCCATTTTCCAAACCAAGTTGTTGAATGAAATAACTCATAACCCCAATCCAAAAGGCATGTAAGTCTAAGAGCACTTGTAAAAATGTCTCCATCATAAGCATACCACAGAATAAGGTGAATCATAAACTGCTTTGCTGCAGTAAATTCAAATTTTACTAATGGAAATAACATAAATGCAACATTGAAAGTGATTTTCAAAGAGCAAAGAAACAAGGCCTAAACAATGAAAGGTGCAATGCACGAGCTGCATAAAATCTAAAGGCCATACTGAAGGTGATAGCAAGCAACAACCAAGACATGACCATTAAATATTTGGATAACATAACCCTAGATGGTGTGGATATTATGAGGTTGTTGATGGATGGAATATTATAGTCCAGAACCATCTCACATAAATCATAAATGCTAAATAAATTGGGAAAATTCCATGATTCTTAATTTTCAATATGCTAGTTGGCTAAAGCGGATGTCCTCTCCACTATGCACTCGAGTTCGAATCCCCCTCTCCGTAGTTTAGATTAGTTTAAAATAGAATATAGCTTGTTTAAAAAAAAATATATGCACAACTACAAATGCAACATCAATCTAACATGCACAAATGCACTCTGCATTGGTTTGGAAAGAGAGGAAAAAGAGAAAATGGCTGAGAATTGTTTCTGAAGAATTTCTAAAACAATTCAAATTACTTTTCAATCCTTTACCTTGGAAATTTTGCGATCACGAAAAACAATGAACCAAACCAATCTTCAAGTGCAGCTTGTGAATCTAAAAGTGAGTTCATTTTATGTCAGAGGTCAGAGTTGAAGCCCATACCTTAACACATGGAAGCACGTAAGCAAAAGCCTTGTGGAAATATTTTTCCCCAACAGCTAGAAGACAGCACATGACTTCGGCTCCACACACTTTTCTTTCAGTTACCCAAACAGTCCTTTTGGGTAAATTAGCAAGAACACAGGGCTGGTACATCGGACGGTCAGATGTTGTCCAGCTGACGGGCCCACTTGATGGTGACCATTGACCATCCTGATTAAGACCCACTTTTCTGTAGCTCAAAATAGGCCTTAATGATGCTGGGCCCAGTTCAAAAACAGGAAGACAACTCTAGTCAAGTCTAGGGCCCGAAAAGGACCCAGCATGCTAAAAGTCACGGACCAATGGGGTGTAGGGTACTATATAATCCGTGGTTAAAAATTTCCCCTCAGGGTGGAGCCCACTGAGAATAGGGAGCCCACTGGACTTGATGATGTTTTTAGGTGGGCCTAATCAATACATTATTAGTATCTTTTGATTGTACAAAGAAAGGCAGGCTGTTGTCAAGCTGCCTACAGTATGTCTGGTCTGTCAAGCTGATGAGTAGAGGACACTTGGGGTGAGAAAGCATGGGGCCCATTTTGATGCCTTTGTCATTTTGGTATGGAGCCTTCCAACTTTGCCAATTTCGGCTGGCCTGGACGCTCTAGAAATATCTAGCAATCTCTGAAAGCCCTAACAATACACATCAAAGTTTGGGTCTAACAACTAAAGCCCAAATCATTAATCATGGTAGCCCTCTAAAATATCACATAGGCTATTTCAACCTAGAACCTAGAATTACAAGCACCGAGTTTTCTCTGCATTACATGAGAAAATCTTAGGTGCAACCGGTGATAGAGAAGCTTTTCTCGCATTACAGGGCCTAGAGTTGTGGGGTGGTTAAAAGAGGAAGAAAGTTGCATTACAATAGATATAAGTTCAACATTTAGCTGAACACAAAACTTAAAGTTCAAACATTCACTAATAAGGCAGCAAGGATAGCAATGGTGCATGATTTGACACAACTAGGGTGTCCTATGAACTAGGAGTGTTGGAAGACAGGTTCTGCGGTCATTTTCTTCACATACAGAAATGTGTTGTGTGCAATTTTTTAGATGCATAGACTGACCATAAAAGATTCTACATCTGTGACTACACCTTAGCATGAAGCATTTTGTATAGAACACTCACTCTATTAGGGCAGATAATGAATGGATGAACATCGATATACTTTTAAAGCCATTAAACATTAAATGACATATCTGAACCTGGGTCATGATTAAAGTGCTCAAGACAATTGAATTAACAACTATACCATTAATCCCGAATATAAAGGAACAATCTACAAGGATTTCTCATATCTATCAATCACCAGGAACACTTCACATATCAAAACAACAAAGGGTATGACTGTTCACTGAATCATTCTACCGTCTGAGATCTAGATTGACTATTCCCCTGAGCTAGAATTCATCTTTTAGTAATACAGATAACAAACATGGAAAACGAACTTACAATGAATGGCTTTTATATAACTGTCAAGCAGTGATCAATCAAAATATATTCACAGCATGTTCCTCACTAGTCAAAGAGTTGAAAGCAGCTATTGTAATCCTGCAAATTAGGATTTGTTATCAGCATTCGATAAGTCACTGAGGGAGACAAGAGAAGCAACTACCGACCACAAATGTTGCTTCCAGATAAACTGATGAAGAAAGAAAATAGAAGGCTTAACAAAATCAATTTCAAGATGTTGAGTATCTTTTGGTGCTTATGGCACAAACAAAACTGTAGAGCTTTTTGAAGGGGTAGAACATTCCTAAAGGAGCACCAATTTTTAGATGGCACTTTTGAGTGGACAAAGAAAACTCTCTCTCACTCTTTTAAGAGCATAGCTGTGTGTGATGTCCTCATTGACATTATTTAAGAAAACCCTTCTTATCTTTGAAAAATAAATACCTCCCATGAACAATGAAATAGAAAAAATTTCACCAAGTGAAGAAAGTTAGATGCAAAATGAAAGGAATGAAAGCAAGTGTGCATCGAGTTTTCAGTGAACTTTGCATACTGCTTATACAAAATTATCCACATTTTCATCAATAAGCAAGTATTCCCCTTTATTTGATGTAAATCAGATTATTAAAATATTTGATTCAGGCTCTTGAAAGACAACCTATTGTAAAGAGGTGTTTATTACAATTTGATCGATAACAAGGAATCCTGTATGTTGAATAAGACACATTCACTAATGGATGGATATCACATTTCAGAAGCTTAATGTCCTTTCTTTTTTGTCCAGGGAGATGATCAAGTTCTTGGTAGAACTCAATAAATTCAAGTAAAAGATAATGAAACAAGATACCATGGTTGCGGGGTCATCAAGAAATCTTAAACACATCACCACTATATATAGAAAAACTTGTAAAAGTAATCAATATCATGATAAAAGAAATAGAGAAAACTCAGTTGAGAAACTTTTGCAAGCTAATATAAACAGAGGAATAAGTTAATCCTTCATGTTATCAGGTGCTAAACTATCTCAAATAAGTGAAAGATATGGGGTTTAGGAATATTATTCAAACTAGATTACAAAGCGTTGGTTCTAGAATTCTAGAAAAGAGGCACGAAGGTCAAATTCTTCAGATCCGGACCTCGGAAATAATATTCCAGAGATGAAAAGTCTATACCCAAACAGCAAGAAAAACTTAATTAGAAATAATGAAATAATAGATAAAGCAAAGAGCAAAATTCATTCCACTACAGAAGATAACAAAGACCTGTCTATTTATACAGTAAAGAACAAACCTGACGATGATGATAGCGAGGAGAGAAAAGTAGAAACCAAGTTTGACAAGCCGGCACTTCTTCTCAGTATTAAGAACCCTGAAGACTTCAGTGACATCAATAAGATGCTGCTGTTTTACAAACCTGAATTATAGGAACAGGATGGTTATGCAGTCAGGAATGCAAGTTCAACCCGGCCCCAACACAAACGTACCAACACTCCAAGACATGCATATGGGCACACATGTAATATGATGAACTATAAGCCAAAACGAAAGCGAAGTTCCATTCCTTCGTGTTTGACCACTCATTTTAACTACAACAGCATATCAAAAGTTATAATCATCACAAGACCAAAAACCAAAAACCGTCCCAAGTTGTCACTGCTAATAGCATGTAGCAGAAGAGATGTTTCCCAAATATATTTTAGTGTGTAGATGCGAATACACATACAAAAATTCCTACTATTAGGACAGGAAATCAGTGGAGAGGAACAACGATAATGGCTTTGGCTTTTTTGTTACATTTTGTGAAATTAAATACATCAATCCAATCAAAATTTCCAGATATGAGATCAATGAATTTTAAAGGAAAGAGCAAAGGCTATACGAGTTTCATTCATTCTTCCAAATGGTCATCCACAAATCACATCATGCCGATGTGAAGAGGACAGATAATGAAAATAAAGAGGCAAGTCAAAAGTAACAGAGTATGTCAAATCAGCGGATTATTGAATTCAAAAGAAAAAGCAATGCAGTTCAACCACATTCTCAAAGGCATAATATTGCAATGGTTGGTTACTATTTAGGACAGAAGTTGTTACCTTTAAATTCGATCATGGAAGTAATAAATGTTTTAGTCTATAGTTACACGCTACTTCTAGTTTTAAACACCTTAGCTTCTCATAAGCAAGATAGGCTTAGTGAATGGATCCTCATAAGCAAGGTCACTTTAATTCTTTCAATCAGACCAAGCCTAGTAAGGCTATTTGTCACAATTTCAAAATGGAAGAATTCCAATCATGTTCAAAAAGTTAACTAGATCTTGATTATCATTCCCATGTGCATTCATATGAGTTAACCAAATTGTATCACAAGCATTATATTGAGAAATAGCATTGCATAATTTTAACAATCTATTGCAATCATTTGCATATTTAAATGACAAGTAATACTTACAACATCACAATATAGCAAGTAATGGGGACTGTAATCAGGAACATGAACCAATGCTGTGTCAAGAGGAAAAGCGCACAGAAGACTATATGCACTACGAACTCAGGGACAACCAATTGATTGATGCGAGATGATAATTCGTAAGGGTTGATATAGTCAGCCTCCAAGTCCGTTAGCATCACATACTACAAAATACATATGAGAAGAAAAATTAAAGTTAATGGTGTTTCACTTCAACAGAAATATGAATTACATTAATGCTGCCAAGTACAAGCAACTATGCTACGGAAAATTCAGGCTATGAGAACGAAACTAGTAACATAAGAACAACATATCCTTATGAGCTCATTGTAGAAAAAGAGAACTAGTTCAACATAATCATCAACATTTTTTTACAACAGGCAGCATAAATTAAATTCACACAACCCCAGTGCTCCAACCCACAAATACAAAAAAGAATTTCTTCTATCTGTATCATAAAATTTCCACTCATTTTGTCTGTATTTATTCATATTAATAACTAGTAATGTGAGGCAGTCTCCTTATGTCAAGTTGTCTAAATTCTAGCTCTAAAACTAAAAAGAAAAACAGAGCCATTGATTAGCAAAAGTATGCAATCCGAATGCATAGCAACAATGAACCGCTGTTTGGAAGCAGAGAAACCAGTAGGAAACTAAGACGGAAAGTTTCAAAACCCTCAAAAATGTCCATTTGCCCATGAAAATTCAGCCAAGTACCTTACCGATCTCAGTAAAGCTCTTCGTTTCAGCATTAACAAAACAAAGCCAAAAGGCTCAAGAAAAGAAAAATTAAGAAAAAGGAGAAGCAACGTTGCTAGGGTTTAAAAGTGGCGACATTATTAGGGTTTTAGAGATTAATGATAAAATACCTGGTAAAGGCTTGAGGCGAAGAGGGCAAGGTCGATGCAGAAGCAGATAAGCCAATAGATCAAATCCCAAGCCATGCTCGACGAGTCGACGACACCACGGAGACGGAGGTTTGGAGAGTATTGAGTAGGGGATTCTAGTCTCTCTATGGTACTGTTCTCAAGTTATGCGCCATTTTCAATTGGCCTTTTTCAAATTACTCTTAAAAAATTTTGACAATAAAGAAATACTGTCTAACCCGGTTTGGTTTACGGAACGGATTTGAGGATAAATCACTTCCATGTCATTTTTCAAGGGATGAGAAATGAAAGATTCATTTCTCAGGTTTGGTAATACCAGGAAAATAATCGGAAGATATCATTTTATTTTCTTTCTCATATTCGTTTTGAGTAGGAATGAAAACGAAGTTTGTATAATTTTCCAATAATACCCATATTAAATCAAATAAAAAAAAGAATTTATTTAATGATATATTGTAATTTTAAATTATTAATGGGGACAAAATGGTCATAAAAAATGTGCATTTAATGTTGGCTCATTTTTCCAAACTTTTCCATAGGGAGGAAAAATAAAACTCAAGTTAAGAGGAGGGCTTCACTTTCCCGCCTACTTTCTCACGTGCCTGGCAATCATTTTCCATGCCTGGACTTACCAAACATGGTAAAACAATTGATTTCTCATCCCCAAACTTTATTTCCCATGAACCACCTCAAAGTCTAGAAAATAATACTTTGTATCTCCTTAATTTCCAAGTAATATGCAAACATCAATACCGCTGGTAGATGGCAGCTGATAGTTGGGTGCCACGAGTAAAAGTCTTTCCACCTCGAGGTTGTGGATCAGCTCTAGCACTAGTGGTGAGAGTTAAATTTTAGTTCATCCAAAAAAAAATATATGCAAGGAAGTTTATAGTTCAATTAATTAAGGAAGTTTATAGTTCAATTAATTAAGAGTAATCATTCATTTCTTAAGGTCTCAGTTCGATTTTTCTTTCAGTTATATCATTTATACTGGAGATAAAAATATGGAGCTGATTTTCCCACTCCTCTTTTATCCACTTACACTCCCTTTGTTGAAAATTGTACACTCTCACTCCTCTTTTGTCCACTTACATTTCCTTTTTTATTATAGTAAAAAATATTAAAAAAATAAAATGGAGTGTAAGGGTTAGTTTGACATTGTTGTGCTATGAAAATAATCACTGTCAGATTTGCTGTAAGAAAAATCAGCTGTGAGAGAAACCAATTTGGTATTTGGTAAACTTTTTGTTAAAAGTGTTGTTGGTACCGAATGCGGCATAATCATTAAACTCAGCGCCTCTTCGAAACTGATTTCTGCATAATCAAAAAATGAAAGCACCTCATTAGATGTTTTCCCTTATAGCTTTCTTTCACAACAATTTTTAACAATAAGTGATTTTCTCATAGTTTACCAAACGGGCTGGGCTTCCCAAATTTTTTTTTAAATTATTATCGTCCTAAATAAGCAATGCCAAACAGGCACTAAGTATTAAAAATATTATTTGAAAAAGTTTCCTTTCCTTCTTGTATTCCTTTCCCCTCCTTATTGGAAAGGTGTTAATCCTTCTTCTTTTTTGGGTTGAAATCAAGTTTCATTAGCACAGCAAGTTAAGCCGGTTATATCAAAATGACTCAAAAAATGAGCTCAAACAAATGCAACACAAAAGACATAAAATCCACAACAGCAGTAAAACTCACAAAATACATAGAAATACCTCAAAGGAGCATGAAGAAATCCCCTTATAGTGTGTGGTAAGAGATACGTAGAGAAGAAGAGAGTTACCTTGTGTAGAGGTGGTCTGAGATGGTGGTGACTCTCTTTGTAGGGAAAATTCGATGAGATATGGAGGTGGTTGGAGGTGGCAGTTGTTTGTAGTAAAAATTAGTCAAATTTTTAATACAACGTCAAAATGGTATGAAATTAAAATGTTATTAAATATAATAATTATTTTTCTTTGTTTGGAAAATTTTAATTATTTTAAAAATGTGAAGACATCAAATAATGGATTATGGTAATGTATAGGTAATTTTTTTTGCTGGACATTCGATCACTACATTTTTTGTCAAAGACTTCTAGATGCTGCTAGAGAATAACCAATAATACTCCTAATGACACCCTCACCCATTTATTCCCAGCAACGAACAAGTGGCACGATGAGCCTTGGGCTCTTTCAACAAACATCTATTGGTCTAAACATTTGCCTTCAACTAGAGCAACAACAATACTAAATTGAAGACAAACAATAATAATGCACAACCATATACATATGATATCCAAACATACTAGTTTATATCCATATGATATCCACCATGAAGTTCAACAAACTCGGTCATCACTTTCAGGGAGAAGTCGTTGAGATAGAGATCTACGTCCTGCATTAGCTACAATAATTTTAGTATAACTATATTAATATTTAAAAAAATCCACAACAAAATGTAGGGTTTCTGTATAATTGAATTCTACTTGTAAATTAATCAAACTAGTATTGCTTAGAGAAATTGCCTTAGGATTGTTGTAAGGCATGAGGCCATATGGTTTGGTAGTTTAAATTGCTTGAATATAACTCAATACATGTTGAACGTTTGGGGATCTATAAATGTTTGTTTGACAGGTGAGAAATTTTGGGAAAATGACTAGTTACAAGGGAAACTCTGCTAAATTTTTGGTAGAAGTCAACCTTGAGGTCAACTTGAAATAAATTTTGTTTTGGTTAGATGGGCAATTTGGTCAAGTGTGCTCGGCACTTGCCAAGTGTCGGACACTCATAGGGTTCGGCTCAAATTCCACTTTGAGTTAGGTCCTTTCAAAAAATATCCCAAATTTTTATCAAGAAAAAAGAAAATGTCCCAAAACCCCAAAAGTGAAAAAAAATAATAATAATAAAAAATTCCCAAAAAAGGAGGAGTTCAACAAAAAAAAAAAAATTAATAAGAAAAAAGAATGAAACGAAAACCTCCACAAAACCCTCTTTCCGGTTCATCTAACGGCTCTAAGAACTGAGATACGTACAATAATTTACCGCTCTTTCAAGCAAGACTATCAGTGAACAAGCAGATGTAAACGCTCAAACGCCATGAAGCTGCAATCTTTGAATAAAGGATATGCAATCCGAACTCTCAGTCCCAAACCCAATGGCTCCGCAAAGCCGAAAATCTCAAAAACCATTCGATCATGCGCTACAAAACAGGACCTTCGAGGCCAATCCGTCGCTGTGAGCTATTTCATTCCCTTCTCTTATTGCTTTGAGTCATTGCACTTCCATACGCCAACCAAAGTTGGTTTTTGCAGATTATCGGTTTGGGAAAATCTGGGAGAGCTGCTGCCAGGCTTGCTCTGGCCAGAGGTGCTTCAGTTTTAGCCTTTGACCAGAATCCGAATTTTGGTCTTTTAGAGGTATTCCCATGAATCCATTGTTCCATTTGTAACTGGGTTTACATCATAAACAAGGAAAGTCATGCATAGTTTTAGTAGTTAAAGTGCTAATTTTTTTGCAGCAAGATCCGGTTTTTGAGAGGCTTGGTAATGATAATGGTGGATTGAGGACAATTTTGGGTCAATTTGATGGAGAGCTACTTGATAATGCGGACAGGGTGGTCGTGTCCCCTGGAGTTCCCCTACAAAACTATGGTCTTTCCTCTTTGTTGCATTTGGTGAGTAGTAGTGTTTATAAGTTATATGTTAATTGGCAGTGATTTAAATATTTTGAGAATACAAAAATCTTTTTTTCTACTATTCTTGAGATATTGTCATTTTTTTTTTGTTGGTGAACATTTTGGTGTTTTTTTTTCCTGTCAAAATGCAGGGAAAGCAGGTGATGTCTGAGTTGGATTTTGCTGCCGAAATTCTCCCAAAAAGTATCAAGATTTTAGCAGTGACAGGGACTAATGGAAAATCAACTGTTGTCACTTTTGCTGGACAGGTTACACATCTTTTTTTAATGCTTATTCATGGTAATTTTAGTAGTAAATGTCTTATATTGTTGCTGATGGCAACATAATCTGAACCAAATTGCTGTTTGAATGAATTCCTTAATCGAAGCCCAAATGAAAAATGACCAATGAGAAAAAAGAAGTGCTGATGTTTTGTGAAATTCACTACTTATCAACCAAAATATGCTCCCCCAATACCCAAATTCCAAAAAATGGATGAATAATTAAAACTGAAAAAAATGCATGTATAATTTATAAAATTTAAGATAAAGCTGTCTTTAGAATTGCTTCCAACTTGTATTGCTTTCAATTGACATAATTTCCTGTCTGTTGCCTATAGAAGCTGCGTATCCATGTAAAGTATCTTGAAATTGCTAGGATAAATCTATTTTCTTAAATCATGAATTTATCCGGTTGTAAAATGGAGTTCCACATTCTATCAATTAATATTCTTTTACTCATTTGAAGGTAGATGCTTAGCCATTTTGGCATCGAGACATTTGTGGGGGGTAACCTTGGGAGTCCACTCTCAGAGGCTGCTTTCCAATGCTTACAGCCACATTCTTTAAAACCCAAGTTTAAGGTAAGTCCAATTGTTTGGTTTGCATTCTCTTCCGGTGCCATATTATTTATGAAAGTGACTTTTGCAATAGCATAGTTGAAAATAATTGATCAACTATGAATTTGTTTGGTCAACTTGAAAGTGTTTGATGCCCAGAGGAGACATGTCATAGGCATATAAAGATGTTGCTACATTTTTCCAGGTTGCAGTTGTGGAGGTTAGCAGTTATCAAATGGAGATTCCTAACAAATGTTTCTGCCCTTCCGTAAGTGGTCTTTGAAAGTTCGCTTTGTTTTGGCCCTGTCAGCTTCAGTAGTGTTTCATAGTTTCCTCTTCCAATACTATTGGCTTTTTTTGTAGGTTGCTGTGGTGTTGAACCTTACACCTGATCATCTAGAAAGGCACAGCACAATGAGAGATTATGCAGTGATTAAATGCCGGTTATTTCTTCACATGACTGATGCCAAGCTTGGGCTTCTTTGTCTTGGTATGTACTTTTCATTTTCTGGGTAAATGTACCTTGGCATCTAAAGCATTTGTCTGAAATTATAACTGACATCACTTGTTTGTATTTCCCCCCCTATTCCAGTTTTCTTAATAAGATTTACTTCCTTTTAGATATGGGAAAAAGTTGAGAGCATGCAAGAAAAGAGAGCTCGTATGGTTGGGTTGGACATTGCATCGAAGGCATAATGGTTAAACCCATTTTGTTGATAGCAATATTAATTTAGGAATGGGAAACAACGTGTGAGGTTGAATGCTTACATTTTTCTCTTTTTGACGAGAAACAAATTCTTAGATTTATTATAGCTAACTTTTAGAAAAAGGGAAATTATTAGGTTCCTGACGAAAATGATCCCAACCTGGAAGATATATATGGATGTTGAGATTGAATCTTGATCAAGACAATTCTACTTCTTTTTTTCTTGAGAAATCTACTACTAAAAATGATATTGGGATGACTTCTCATTCCAATGAGCTGTGGACTTGGTGATACTTAAGATGGTCTCCCAAGTCCATTGGGCCTCATGTCAGAGATTGGGAATGCAAGTCGGTCAAGGTAGATCAAGTTCATTTCAGGCAGATTGTCATGTGCTGATGTTTACATCCAAAGATAAAGTCATAACTGCTTCAAGTGCCATGATTGAATTAAAAAAAAAGAGCTATTTAATTCCATACAGTTTATTGGTTTAAGAACTATTTACATCCCTGTGAGTCAAATTTTATATGTTTCTATCTGGTTATCATCTTTTTAAAAAATGAAGCATGAACCTTATCAAATACTGCATACGATTTTTAGAACCAAGTTTAAAATGAAAAAGATGTGATGATGAGAGCCTTTTGAGTTGGTCTCACCTTATCCTCATTCACTCTGCTGTCTGTATAGAAATCTGTGATTTCGGTGATGCTCATGTAGTTACTTATATGAGATTCGATATGTCTCAACAGATTTTCTCACAATCCATTTTAGGAAACCAGTACTTGAATGAAGCAATTATGGAAAGCATGAATGAATTTAATCTTGCTTGGATAGGAGCCACTCCAGGTGTAAAAGTAAGAATTACTTAGTATTGCCATTTTATTTATAAAAAACTATGAAATTTTCTAGGAAAAGTCTATTTAGTATCATCTCTGATGTTAATTGTGGTAATATATATGGAAAGATTGATATGGAGGCAAAAATTGCAAGCTTTGAAGTGCCTGCATTGGGAGTCAATTCACAACTGCAATTGGGTGCAATGAACACAATTGGGATACACAACTATCACAATGCTGCAGTGGCTGCTCTGTCTGTTGTTGGACTGAATGTTGGACTCGATATTGAAGACATTGGTCCAAGTATTGAAAAATTAAGGGCACCACCCCATCGTATGCAAATTGGTAAGCTGAAACAGATGCATCTCTATAAGTAGTGAACTTTTTGTTTTCTGTAAGCATTTTCAGCTTAGTGCCTTGTTCTTTTGTCATTCTCTTTTGATTGGAAATTATAAAATCAATTATTTCGAGCATACTTTTTTTTTTGGCCTGGGGATCAGATTTGGAAGAAAAAGGAGTAGATTTGTGACCAAGAGCCCATCCTTGATCCAAGCCGAGTTTTCCATTCCTTGTTCACTAGTTCAGTGTTGTTATGCAGTATGCAAGGATATCCGTGGAGTAACTTGGGTTGATGACAGTAAGGCAACAAATGTTGAAGCAACATACGCAGGACTAATGGGTCTGAAGAGACAAAAGTCTCTGATTCTACTCGGGGGCCTTGCAAAGGTTACAATTAAATGCTTGTCGTAAATGCTGCTTTAATCCTTATAATTGCTCAGTTGCCTTTGTTTCTTTTACATACATGGAAAGCTTAGAGAATGCTATTGCATTCACCACAATTGTCAAGTGGAAAGAAAAGATAGAAAAACTTAGTAATAACAAAACAAAAAAATATATATATATATTTGGCTAATGATTGTGCATGTTGATGTTTAATCCAACTTGTACATTTAATTCCATTGAGATCCAGAATCTGACTTACATTCTGTTACGTTTCATCTAAAATTCATGTGACAAATCCCTGTTTGTGGTGCTTGTCAAATTCATATTTAAGAAAGCATTGTATACGTCAAAATGGTTAGTTTATGTGCTATTGGTGCTGCACCATCAGCATTTTACAATAATTTCTCATGTTCCTAACATTTTACTCTTCTCATTCTGTGACGGGTTTGGTTTATATATGAATGAAAGAATTACATTAGATTTCATTAATTTGAATGGAGTAAGTCTGCTTTCTTTATGAAGTCAAAGTACCTTTCTCTTGTATGTGGCCTTCAATTTTATTTTATTTTTTTCAAACACACATGTCAATGTATTACAATTTTCTTCTGGTTTGAGCTATAGATTTTTGAATTGAGAGTGTGTGCATCTCTCCGGGACCATCACATGGCAAGTGTCCAAGGCCATGATTTTATGCATACCATGATATTGTTTTTCTTGTTTTTGCAGGTGTTAGATGGACAAGAGTCTAATGGTTTTGAACAATTGATAGAACCTTTGAAGTACCATAGATGTGTAATCACTGTATATCATCTTTTCCTCTTCATTTATACTTAACACACATCACTGCTTATGTCTTCATATTTTGTGTTAGTTTTCCAATATCAGATTACTGTCTACCTGTATCTGTAATTATTCCTTGCCAACTAATTCTAAATTTCTGGCATACTAATGCTATCTGTTCATAAATGTCTCTAAGTTTGGATCTTCCGGAACGCTGATTCAGAAGACATTGTCTGAAAATGGTCTTAGCATTCCCTGTATCAGAGCAGTAAATCTGAAGGGCGCAGTTAGCTGGGCTAGGAGGATGGCAGAACATGGTATGTTCCATCATTGCTATAAACTGCCACAGAATCTGTTTCCATGTCTTTTATATGCAAGTCCGCGCTGCCTTTTAGTAACTTTAATATTGTGTAATAGCGTATTAGCAGGTTCCCAATGAAATTTCTAAAGTCACTGCTTTGCTGGAGCATTGTTTGAAGAGTTGCTTCAATTTTGAAATTGTTTCAGTATAAAATCAAAACATTATATTTGGATAGAACTAAGTTTCCTCCTCCGTTTTTAGTTACAAAATGAACCACAAGAAACAATATATGGTGTGGAAATTATCAAGGATTTCTATCAATCCCCAACATGTACCTCCATTGTTGAAAACTCCCCTTCTAGTTTTTCTCTACATATTATAATTTTGGCGACACAAAGATATGGAACTTAATTAATTTCTTTTCTCATTATTGCAGGGGACACTATTGTACTAAGTCCAGGTTGTGCAAGCTTTGATGAATTTAGAAATTTTGAGCATAGAGGAATGTTTTTCCAGGAGCTGGCCTTCTCATCATGTTAACTTCTAATTCACTTATTTATCTGAGTCACATAAAAATGTGGAAGATGAAGCTTCTTTTAAATTAAAATGTAAATTTCGAAAAGGATCAACGTGGGTTAACCCAGTTGGCCAAGGCAATGAGCTCGCCCCTTGCACCCCAATGTTTCGAATCCCTCCCTATAAATTAGTTTAATTTAGAGTAATTTAGACTATCACTTGTAGTTGAAATTATCGTTGAGAATGAGCGTTCTCTTAAAATAATAGTGATGAAACATGCATGGTTGTCAAAATGCATTCCATACTCTAAACCTCAATTGACAGGTTTTCTGTTGAACCTTTGCGTTTGGACAGAAAAACATCTCCTAATGATGTTTGCAAAAACTCCGAAAAAGTAATGTTTCGGTCTTGACATTCTAATCCTCACCCTTTGAAAATTAGGCAAATGATATGCAGACTCTAAACTAAAGCCAACCCTAAACCCAACATCAACAATATCATTTGCACACAAAAAAACAATATATGCATTTGGCTTAAGCAAATGACAAAAGAGACGATAAGTAAATACAGAAAGAGGTGCTCTAATCATATGCAGTAAAGATGGCAGAGGCTTTGGCAAATATTGGACATAAGTATGCTCAGCGGTTCACTAATTTTCCCTTTAATGTAGCTTGTAAAATTAAAGTTGATGTTCGGTCCGAGATCCTTGGAAGATAAATATTCGTCTTAAAAAAAGAAAAAAGAAAAAAAAAAGTAAAGTAAAGATTAAAAAGCCCATATCAAATCCTAAACCCAACATCAACAATATCATTTGCACACAAAAAAACAATATATGCATTTGGCTTAAGCAAATGACAAAAGAGACGATAAGTAAATACAGAAAGAGGTGCTCTAATCATATGCAGTAAAGATGGCAGAGGCTTTGGCAAATATTGGGCATAAGTATGCTCAGCGGTTCACTAATTTTCCCTTTAATGTAGCTTGTAAAATTAAAGTTGATGTTCGGTCCTGAGATTCTTGGAAGATAAATATTCGTCTTAAAAAAAGAAAAAAGAAAAAAAAAAGTAAAGTAAAGATTAAAAAGCCCATATCAAAGTCACCAGCTACAATCAGCCCAAGAAGTCAGATCCGACCCGTTTAGGATCTCTAAAGAGAAACACAACTGAGATGAGAAGTGAAAAAAGGAGAGGATTAAGCAAACTTGAATGACACAAGGCGTAGAAGAAGCTTACGGATTATAAGCACAAAAGAAGAAGCAAAAACCTTTTGGAACAATTTCTTCTCTATATATCCATTGCTTCTTCATTGCGTAATGTCTTTTCTTTCTTTGGTGGGTTCATTGCTCTGCTGCACTGAAACGTGATTTTGATGCAGGTATTCTTTGCTTCCAGACCCTTCCTTCCTCTTCCAGAGAATTCTCATATACTTATTACACTTCTATATATATATATAAAGCTTTGCTCTAAAATGATTTTCTTCTTTATGCAGTTGAGTTCCAATTTCCACAGGTATTGTCTTCCAGTTTTTATTTTATTTATTCAAATCCTTCTTCACAATATAAGCATTTTTTTTTTCTTCTTGTTGTGTGTTTACCATATTGCATTTTTTGCCTTCAGCCTCAGGTTCCTCCAAAGCTAATTGCAATTTGAAGCTTACATGCACAATATAAATTTGGGGTTTTAAAAAAAAAAAAAAATTAATCTTGATTTTCATGAGTGTCTGTATGTTGGGTTAAGGGCTATGGTGATTGACTGAGGACAAGTGTTTGTTGGCAGCCTTAATTGCAAATGTAGACTTGCATAATGTTGGCTTGTAGGATTGGTTGGTGAGATTTTAGAGGATTTTGCCTGGTGATTTCTAATTTCCATAGTTGAGAGTATTTTTTCAGTGATGGAATAGAATATGGTTGGTTATTCTTATTAGGATATAAGATGTGGGCTGTGGGGGTTTCAAGTTCCTTCACTTGTGTTTGTTGTATGTTGTGTATGAATATTGTTATGAGCATTGAATTCATATTTTACGTTATGCCTGTATATTGCTTAGCCTTTAAATTTATTTGTTTAGTATGCTTGACATGAGGGTAGTTTCTAACTTCACTTAAAAAAACTGGAATTTGCTGACTCATAGTAGTGTATTTAAGAGAGGAGCAGAAGATATGTAGATTGGAGACTTATCATATATTGTCATTTAGATTTATGCATAGCTTCTAAACTATTAGAAAGTAATAGTTGGCGTGCATCCTAGAAGTTTAATTGTTGGGAACAGCCATGAACCGAAAAACTTTGTCATGGAACTGAAGCAGAGTTCAGGTGTTCAAATCTTGCAATTGCAACCTCCCAGTCCATGTGTTAGGCTTTCTAGTGGTGGGAATAGGCCAACGCATACAGGACGGATAGTGTTATGCTTGTCCCAGGTTATTTACAAGCAGGTTGTTGTTTTGGTGTGAAAACTGTCATTGCTAAAGGCTCAAAAATTGGGTCAATAGGAGTTTCTAACTTAGTGTTAGGAATTGATTTACAAGAGAAATGTTAGTATAGAAGTTAAGCTGGTACATAAGCATAATGACCTATCCCTTGTGTATTTCTCGTCTGATGTCTCACTGATTGTTTAGTAGCTTATATTTCATATTTAATTCATGTTTGAAAATCCTTTACCCTCGTTTTTTTCTTTCTATAACACGTATTTAACTGGTAGGGAGGATCTCTGTTGATGTGAAATGGCATGAAGGTAAATCTTGATTATCAAGGTAATTTGATGTTTTACATAACCATGGTTTCATTGCTTCCTTTTTATGTATTTATTTCTTCTTATTTGTCATTGGCTTCCGTTGTTGGGGTTAACAAACCTAATTATACTGAGATTTTAGAGCATTGGGTTGATAATTGAGTCAACAGAGCCGCAATTTAATTTATTATTTTGCTGGTCTTCTGGTTTTCACAAGAACCAAATGCTAAATATCACTTCATAGCATCAAGGGGAGATCCTTATTCTCATTCAACCTGAGATTTTTTGATACTAAAGTTCTGGCCTTAAGAGGAACATTGATAATATGCAGAGATGAAACTGTCAATTGACAATGGCCAGGTGTCTTGCAATTCACGTAGAATCTATTCTCATATAGGCGAATGTCTCCATGATTCTTGTAAAAGATTAAAAATAATAATAATAAAATTCTTGTAGAAGCTTGACCGAGTAAACCTTTACCCATTTAATAAAAGGAATGTGTGCAGTCCTAAATAATAAAAAACCTTTGCATGTTGGTTTTTTTATGTTGCTGATATTTAACTCTCCTCTGCCTTTCTAGATTGATTTAAATTGTAAAAGTAGTAGTTCTGTAAATAGATAGGTTTCCATTTTTTTTAATGAAATTATGCTAATGTGCAAATGGCATTCTTCTTGTGCCTTAGGTTTTGTTAACACGATTGTTTGTCCTCCCATCAACCATTCTCCAAAGAATGTGGTCTGCCTGAGTGGCTGTACCCAAATGCAGATGGGGAGTAAGATCTGTAGTGTGGTGTCACGAGGAGCATCCAGTTCATGTTGTAAAGGTCTGCAGACAGGGAAAACAGGGACAAAAAATTTCAGTTTCCCTCTCTCCAAGAATCGTCCATCCAATATTGGCCAAACATCCCATGGAAACTGTTTCAGGTTTTTCTTCTCCAAGGATTCACGGTCATTAACAGTTAATGCTGGAGGACCTAATAAAGGAAGTCTTGAAATATCGTTGGCATGTCGGGGTATGAATACCAGGCTTTTGGTTCCCAGACAAGGAATGCTTCCCAAAATCAAGTGTAATGTGGGCCCAGTATCTTGGCCACAGGGATGTGCCTCTGCTGGTTTAATATTTGGATTGTTGGTCTGTAATTGTTCAGGACCAGCACATGCTGAAGCAGCTCACAGGGAGGATGAGGAAGATGACAATGATTTATCATATGTGAAATTCTCACATGGAAAAAAAGTTTACACTGACTACTCTATTATTGGTGAGCACGTTGTCTTCCTAGTTTTCGTAATGTCTTTTATTGATAATGAAAACTGTGATTTGTAACTGGTGTTTAAATGCTTCTATATTTGATACTACTTAGTGCATAGTTTAACTTCTCCACATCCACAGGAATACCTGGAGATGGGAGGTGCTTATTCCGCTCTGTTGCTCATGGGGCTTATTTACGAGCTGGGAAAGCAGCTCCTGCAGAGAGCCTTCAGAGAGAATTAGCAGATGACTTGAGAGCTCGGGTATGTCTTTGTTTTCTATTATTATGGTAGTGAGTTCAAATTTTCATTCATTCTTTAAAAGAAAGAAAAAAGAAATGGCGATTGTTTTTATAATTCATTCATTGGGTAGAGTTGCTTTTAATTTTTGGTTTCCCTACTCTAAACCTCGCTTGTATACATAATATTCGAGCTTTTTACCTCTTCCACCCCACCCTGCTGGGCCTGCCCATGCACTTTCTAAGCCAAAGCCTAGGCCTAAAAAATAATTATAGAATCTTGATAATATATTGTCTAATTTTGTGCATGTCTTCACAAAGGAGGCACATGGGGTATAGGGAAATGTAATGCCGTTCACATTATTTGCAATAATTTGCATTAACAGGCCCCTGATTTGTTGGCTTGTCAAATTTTTAGGTTGCAGCTGAGTTTATCAAAAGGAGGGAAGAGACAGAATGGTGAGTTTTCTGATTGTGAGAACAACAAACATTTTGACAACCTTGTATGTTCAATCACATTTTCTTATATTATACTAAAAGAATTGTGTGTCATAATCTTGAATAAGGATATAGGAAGGATAATATATGATGATCAACTCACAATTTTATGGATTTGATTGGGTAAAGTGATGGGATTAGGGACTTAGTGTGAGTTGATTCTTGGATTGACATATATAAACGAGCTAAGATGTAATGCCTTTAGACAATGAAATATTGAAACCCTAGATGCTTCCTGAGCTAAGATATAACTCCTTTAGACATAGAAATATTGAAACCCTAGATGCTTCCTGAGCTAAGATATAACTCCTTTAGACATAGAAATATTGAAACCCTAGATGCCTGGCCGCCCCCCCTCTTGTTCTTCTTTGTCCTCTCCCTCTTTTTCTTCTCTCTTCTTCCCTCCCTTTCTTTCTCCCCCTCATCTATTTTTCCCATTGGTAATTAATATATGAAGCAAATCACCGAACCAAGTTCCAAATGAATAATCCTTACTTATGCGGTGAAGACCCATGGATGGACCTCATGGTGGTTTTGTGCTTGGCCAACAACTTAAGTTGCATAATTTTTTAAGTTAGTTGTGCCTATGTATGGGTGGGTGACTTAGTTACTTTAGAATCGGATAGCTTGCAGTTGTAGGACCAAACCATGTGACATTCATCTTGCCCAATTGACAGTGATCTTATGAGGACATGTTTCAAAAAATTTGTTGATGGACTTGTATTTGATGTCTTTATACAGGTTTGTTGAAGGTGATTTTGACACATATGTTTCCCAAATAAGAAAGCCACATGTATGGGGAGGTGAGCCTGAATTGTTCATGGCTTCACATGTTCTCAAGTAAGTTGTCTCTTCGTCTGCGTGTGCGTGCGCGTGGGCATGTGTGTGCGCCGATGTAATTATAGAAATGTTGATATACTAAAAACCCTATAACCATAAAAAACATAGTTTACCCTTTATACAATTATTGTTATTTACATATTTTTTTATTGTTGGGCATTGAAATGATGTAACCTTTGATCACTGCAGGATGCCAATCACAGTGTACATGTATGATGAAAAGGCTGGTGGGTTGATAACCATTGCTGAGTATGGGCAAGAATATGGCAAGGAAAATCCCATCAAAGTTCTCTACCACGGGTTTGGCCATTACGATGCCTTGCGTATTCCCGGAAAGAATGGTGGTAGATCTAGGCTTTAGCATATGCTGCATGATGTATTTGACAAAAAATTAGGATGAATAAAATCTTTGAAATAATAACAACTCAACACCGTGTACATGTGTATCTTATGTCGTACTGAAGGACTTCTTTTCTTGGTTTTAAACGAGACTTTGAAAAGCTTTACTTTTCATGATTGTTAATACCATTTTGTACTAGATTTATGTTCCACTTTTTTTCTACATTACTGCACTGTAGTGAATTACATTCCTCTTTGTCATTAGACTTTTGAACCCCAATTACACACATCAACAAAAGAGGCTATATCATAGATTTCATCACCATACCCATGCCAGATAAAGCAGATTTGAATAGACATATGATAAAATATATATAAAAAAAAGAAGTTATAATTTTACAATTTGACTATTGTTTCATGAGAATATTGGGTGTGCTATGGGACTTCAAATTAGGGATTGTCAAAGTTCCTAATGAGACTTTGGTATGAGAAATACTAATTTTCGCAGGTGTATCTTCCAGTTTCTCTTTTTTCTAAGGTATACGGGTTTAGGATTTAGGGTGCATCTTCCATTTTTTTCTTTTTCTAAAGTATTCGAGTTTAGAATTTAAGATTTAGGGTTTATGGTACAAGGTTTAGGTCGCTGGCCTCGCCTACACAAGGCCAATTCCGACTCCAAATAATCTAGGAATCTGGGCCTCCAAATAATCTGAGAATCTGGGCCTCCAAACAGAGACCCCAAACCGAATTATAATGAGTCCTTTTTCCGGGTACAAAATATAACGAGTTTATTTCAACTTGTGCCTTAACCTCCCTAAAACCCCTCTACCTCTTTCTCTGCTGCCGCTGCTCACTTTGTGATCTTCCCTCCATCTCTGAGTCTCACCCTTCCTTCCATCTCAGTCATCATCTTGCTCGGTAATTATTTTCTTATTACTTTTCTTTGAGTTTTAGTATTAAATTAAACGAAATGCATCGGCTGTAGTTGATTGGCATTAAGTTGATATTATCGTTATTTACTTTTTCTGTTTGAGCTGTCTAGATAGCGTGTGTGAGGGTTGAGTCTCAAATTTGGCCTGCTTGAAATGACTGCCCTGGCTTTTTATTTGATTACTTATGTTGAATTTGGAAATTTCCAGCTTCACTAAGCTCTCTGTTTTTGCTATGATTCAGTTTAAACATGTTCTATTTGATTTCAGCTGTAAGTTTAATGGTTAATGTTTAGGTTGCTCGGAAAAACTGGATTGGTTTCAATGGCAATTTTTAATCTTTTTATATGTTTTTTGTAGCAAGAAAACGAATCATCTAGTCCAAGATCGGATTGGGTTATATTGAAAAACCTACCAACCGTCGTACAACCCTAGAGAAATAAGTGCGTGCATGAAGTAAGCACCAGTTATTCGCTGCGTAAAGTGAGAAAGAAAGAGGGAAGTGATAAAGGAATGGAGATAAATTTGGGGCAATTGGCGTTTGACATTGATTTTCATCCATCACAGCAGTTGGTGACTACAGGTCTTATCAACGGAGACCTTCATTTATACCGATACACATCTGATTCTGTACCTGAAAGGTCAATATTTTCTGAAGTTATCTTTTTTTATTTCTCTCTATTACTCGTTTGAGTTCTTATATAATTATTTTTTTGATGATGATGATATTAGGGTGTTGCAAGTTCATGCACACAGTGAATCTTGCAGAGCTGCTCGGTTCATCAATAATGGCCATGGTATTCTTAAGTGTTAGTTATTTGATATTGTTTTTGTACAATAACTAGTTGTGCTAATTAGAAGCTACTGATGGATGATATCAGCCATTTTGACGGGGTCTCCCGACTGCTCAATTCTTGCAACCGATGTGGAAACTGGTGCTGCTATTGCTCGCCTCGAAGATGCTCATGGGTCTCTCTCTCTGCTCTGTTATCAGTCAGTTCTCAAGAATGCTCATTTTGGTCATAATCTGAACATTACCTTAATCTAATGCAGGGGTGCAGTCAATAAGCTTATCAACTTGACAGAGTCCACGGTTGCCTCTGGAGATGACGAAGGCTGTATTAAGGTCATTTTGTGTTACATGTGCTTCCTTTTCTGTTGTTTTTACTGTTTTTTTCATTTGTCTGACGTTTTTTATTGTGCAGGTGTGGGATACCAGGCAACAATCTTGCTGCAATTCTTTTAAAGTTCATGAAGAGTACATTTCTGATATGACTTTTGCAGCTGATTCCATGAAAATCCTGGGAACTAGGTATTCCCTACTTGCCTTTTTATTTTTATTTTTTTGGTATTCCCTTTACTCTGCAAATGCAATACCTTCAAGAGTTGTTGTTATTTATTTACATTTATTCGTTTGCATTGTTAAGTGGAGATGGGACTCTTTCTGTTTGCAATCTTCGAAGAAATAAAGTAAGGGTTTTTCTTTTCTGAAACTGTCATAAGATACAAGCTCAACGCTCATAGTGGATTCCTAAAACATTTTTAATTTAACTTGTTGGTTCTACGGTTATGACAGGTCCAAGCGCAATCTGAATTTTCAGAAGAGGAGCTACTGTCTGTGGTTATCATGAAGGTTGCATTGCTTTCTCCTTTCTCTTTAAGCTCTTCTAGTAATTTTATGGTTTCATCAAAATCATATAAATTTCCCTCTTGCTTTTCTTCTTTTTTTTTTTCTTTTTTCTTTTATCAAGCCTCTTTTTCGTTTTTTTCGTGTGGTCAGAATGGTCGGAAAGTTGTTTGCAGCTCACACATTGGGAATCTATTATTGTATTCATGGGGCTGTTTCAATGATTGCAGGTATGTTATTATAATTTTTAACCATGTATGAAAAACTGAAAATTGCAATTGATGGGTAACCAAGTTGGTTAGAGATTTTGTCTTTAATCATGATAGAAAGACTTTCAATTTTATAGCTCCTCTCTCTCTCTCTCTCTCCCACCACTGATTTTCCCTTATGGATGACCCTTTGAATTCCAGTGATCGGTTTGTTGATTTCTCTCCAAATTCTGTTGATGTTTTGCTGAAGGTGAGTAGGTCATATATCTATTTTACCTCTATTGGAATTTAATTCTTCTAAGAGTTTGTCTGTTGAAGCATTTTGAATTTTCTTGGGTCAGCTTGATGAAGATAGGTTGATCACTGGATCTGAGACTGGACTTATCAGGTGAAATTTCATGCAGAATCAATTAATTATAATTTCATTTTTTTTATTAACTTTTTTAGCATTAAGATTAATTTCCAACAAATTTCTTTCAGCCTAGTAGGTATATTACCCAACAGAGTCATCCAACCAATTGCAGAGCACTCAGAATATCCTGTTGAGGGTCTTGGTAATGCATTCTTTTCTTTTCTAGAGGATTGAGTAATCAAAGTGTGTTTCTTTATTCCATTTGGGTGGTGCTAGAGGCACCAACTTTGGGCACCAACTTGCTCACCAACTCTCTAATAGAGGTGGAGCCCGCCAATACAACGGGTCCCACGCTCTATTAGAGAGTTGGTGAGCAAGTTGGTGCCTCTAGCATTTTCCATTCCATTTTTCTCGTTGTTTTGAGGAAGATTGAGGTTTTTCTAAAGGATAATTATTCACAGAAAAGCCACTATGGTGATAGACTCATTTATAACGACCATACAAGTAGTGCTTTTTAACATGTATGGTCTAATGATGATCTTAGTTGACTATGGTCTCATTGTTGAATCTTTACCATCAACCAAAAATCAAATTTTCTTATCTGTTTTATATATTTATTACATTTATACTCTAGCCTTGTGGTCTCTCCTTGAATCTGCAACTTATCTCCTTAGGTTATGGTTGGTTGACAAGCTGTCTTGTTTGGTTTTGTAGCCTTTTCCCATGATAAAAAGTTTCTGGGCAGTATAGCACATGATCAGATGTTGAAGGTCTCTCTCTCTCTCTCTCTCGCAACTTTGCTTATATTCTGTAGCCTGGGAAGTAAAGGATTGTGAAGTAACCTTGTTTCTTTAATACATTATCTTTTGTGAAAAATTGCTTTTATCTCTTAGTCACCTTTATGGCTTCTTGCTTACAAAGTTTTTAACTCTATATGTGTAATAGTTTTCAACATACTTTCTGGTGATATGTATTCTTAGTGGTTTTATGATTTCACTCTTGACAATCGTTTCATGCAGCTTTGGGATATGGATGACTTATTGCAAGGTTCTACAAAGACTTTAAAGCATCAAGCAGCTGTAGAAGACAGTGATAGTGATGAGATGGATATGGATAATAATCCTCCAAAGTCTAAGAAAGGTATTTACTCTTATTTAATATAAAAAAACTATCTTGCATCCTCCATAGATGCCCTTGCCCTGGACATAGTCGTGAGTTTTAGGAAGAACTACCCTTAAGCTTTCATCTATGCCCGTCACATTAATTAGAGATTTTTAAGCTAACATAACTGGCAAATGATTGATTCTTTTGCATCATGTTGGGTCTCACTTTGTGGCCGCTTTCTTAGAAAAACTAATTGATCAGAATCTTTTTAAACAAAGTAAACAGTTTTTAAATCTTTCATAAGGATCTGATAAAATAAGATTTCCCTGGACTCCTTTTTAAAATCAGAATTATCCCCACTTTTTAATTGGTTTGAGGATAGAAAAAAAAAAAAGAAGAGGTTCTTTGCAGGCTACTGGCCCTGGCGGTTAGGTTGGCCACTACTTTTATAACTCGAGAAATGAGTTAGAGAGCAAATTCAAAGTCCTCATTCTATTCAGAGAGCAAATTCAGTCCAATGCAAGCAATTTAGTCCGAGTGTTTCCAAATGCTATGTAATACCACAGCGGTCAGAGCCTACTAACTTGTGCCTTTTGCATGCTGAGTGCCAAAAGGAATAAAGCATGGATCAAATATTATTGAAAGCATTCTTCTGGGTTGTAATTAATTGATGTTACAATCTTTGCAGGGACAAAGAGGAAAAATGCAAGCAAAGCTCATGTTTCGGGCAGTTCAAACAATTTTTTTGCTGATTTACAGATGGATGGTTGAATGCAATGTGTTCAACTTTGGTACAACATTTTCGTCGATGAACAAGTGCCTAATGCTATACCTGTTAATCATCACTCTCGTGCTTTAGGGGATTGTATTATTTCAGTTTTTGTTTTTTGTTTTCTTTTATGATGTGAGGTAGGGCTGCTAAAAATGTTTTTCACTTGCAGATTGGCAGCGTCCACAAGTAATTTATGGTATTTCACCCATTAGCTTTGTAGCACTGTTTTTCTGCTTTTCCAAATGAAAGTTCGGGTTTCAAAACAAATTAACCCAACCTGGGACGAATTTGGGCTAGGTTTGGGTTGCCCACCTTTATGGTTTTGCAAACTCAGCCCATGGGCTCGATCCAACACCAACCTATTTTACAACGATTTTTTTTTAGTACAACCGATTTGGGAGAGGAGACTTTACACCAATATTAATTGGGTGCCTTGGGGTTTTGAATCTTTGCCCAGATGGATGGAGGTGGAAGAGCTTAACCAATTGAGCTACACTTGATTGGCACATATTTTACAATGTTAACATTACTTTCATTCAAAAAGGACAATATGTTGATTCATTCCAAAACTAAACAAGTTACTTACCCTGCAAAGTTGCAACTAAGAAAAATCATGCAAAAGAAAGGATGGGGTGTTCAAAACGTTTAGACTAGGGTATGAGTAGTAATTGTGTTTTGCTGGGTGTACAATGGATGCTGAGTAACTACTTAATCATCCGAAAATGTATGCATATTGAGTGAGTATATATGTTTAAATATATATTGAATTAAAACATATTAAAATTGGGGTTAAAAACCGGTATTGGTTCGGGTTGGCAAGGCCTCAACACAACCCAATGCATGCATAGGAGGAGGCCAAATTAAGAAATGTGTTACAGGCCCGGTCCAAATCCTAGAGTGGATTTGGTCTATCATAAATGGTGGGGCCTAAGGATTTTGAAACCCAACCCACGTGGAAATGGCTTCATGCTGAGTATCTCAGAAGAAACTGTAATTATGGGTTATAGTGAGTGGGTTATAATGAGGGAGTTCAAATTTTTTCATTCTCCTTTCGTTTTTTTAACTTTAAAAACAAGAAGCAAAAAACAAGTGAGAGTCTAAACTACAGGAAGGGGGATTCAGACACACACACAACTGATGCCATGTTCATGAAATAAATTTGTTTTATGAATTTGATTTTCTTTTTTCAAGTGAAAATGTTCATAAAAATAAAAATATAACTCAAGAGAAAATTGATGGTAAAATAAATTGAGGTTAAAACAATGGTTAAATAATAAATGAACTTGGATTTGAAGGAAAAAATATGGGAGACTCGTCATTATACCCAATATAGGAGCCCAAATTATAAATGTTTAAAATAAAATAAAATATATAAAAAAAACCATATATGAAATAGACTTTAAAAACACATCCAAAGCCCATTTACAACATAACAAAAGGCTTTTAACTTCTTTTAAATTACAAAATTACCATTAATTTCTTAAAACAAACTTAACCCCAAAACCTCATAAAAAAAGCCCAAAACACTCAATAGGGCATCAAAGTAATTTAATAATCAAAATTAAATTCAATAGGGCCGGCTATTATTTTTTGGGTTTTTTGTGTGCTTGTTTATAGAAATTAAATAATATAGAGTTTATTTATAATTTTAGTGCTAAGAATAGATATATGAATAAATATCTCAAAAAATAATTAAGGTCTAGTATGTATAGGAAAACTGTTTGAGACCTTTGGGTTTTTGTCTCGTCGTATAAAACAAGTGAAAGCAAAAGCCGTGTGTGGAAGGAAGCTACAAAATCCCACTACCAATTTGAATCTCAAAACTTCTGACGGACTTTACATAAATAGCCTTGGTTAGTGGACACTGAAAAAGTGAGTCACAAGCAAAAAAAAGCAAGCATGCTTGCATCTGCATGTGTAAAATAGTGTCCTTGTCAAATGATTTGCTGACACCTTCACTAAATTACAAACCAGTCCTTACAAAGACACTTTTTTGGATAACCCTTTCCTCTCCTCTTGTGTTGTGACATCCCATTCCGACCTAATACCTATGAACAAAAGTTTTGGTGTGCTTGAAATTTGTTGGCTAGTAGTATCATGGTAGAAATACCAAGTGAACATAAAATTGTTCAACATAATTATGTATATCAATTTCTTTCTAAGAAAATTTGTGGTTGCCCTTTTTACAATTGGAGTGTGAAGATCGAAAACTACGTGTACATAAATTATCGCATTTCTTTGTCCTATGTTTTTTTTTATTGCAGACAATAGTCTAAACTAGATAGCGAGGAATTTCTCACACATATGCTACCAAGATACCATGAGAGTTCGAACTTGAGACTTCTGATCTGTAAGTCAATACCCTTTTTCAATATATTTTTTTTTAGTGTTATGGCTATGA
Organism: Prunus avium; assembly: GCF_002207925.1. The sequence goes on along the minus strand of NW_018924373.1, from coordinate 36,385 downwards.
ATTTGAATTTGAGGAAAATGGGTAGAGTGGGTGCCATGCCATTATGTCGTTTTGAAAATGAAATAAAGGCCATAATAATAAGAATAGTACGAAAGAAAAACAGATTCAATTATCCATTTCAGTTGGTTTATAATAAGCAATCAATCTTGAATTCATAAACCAGCATAATTCCTAAAATTCAGCTTGGTGCTTGTTTTGTTTTGAATTAACAAAATTTAATCACGTTTTGTTCTTTTGTTATAAAGGGATTAGAAATTGTCATGACCTGCACGTTAAACCAATTCAAAATAATCCAAGCTACATAAGTGACCAAAATATTGTATAAAAATAAGCAAATTAGATTAAAGATTAGGATGTGCTCAGTCTCTCAGTGCATAAACAGCCTAACTGCTCAGACGGAATTCAAACCTCCTCGAGTTCTCCCCCCACCAAACCAAACCACTCTTCACAATTCAAACTCACCCACTTCTTCTTCTTCTTCTTCTTCTTCCTCCTTCTTCCTTGTAATCTCTCAGCTTCTCTGCAACTCCTCTGCTGTAAAAACAGAGCACCATATGAACCAGTAGAGAGAGACACACTGGCATTTTTTAATTTCCCAACAATTACATAAATAAAGATGCTTCTTTTTCTACACATTGCTTTGCTTCTTCTCATTGCTGAAGTTGTGCTCTGTCTCAACCCAGATGGTCTCTCCCTCCTCGCCCTCAAATCCGCAATCGAAACCGACCCGGCCCGCGTCCTCGACTCCTGGTTCGACTCCGACCCGACCCCCTGCCACTGGCACGGCGTCGTTTGCACCCGCAACCGAGTCACTGACCTCTTACTCAGCAACAAAGGCTTCTCTGGCTACATTCCCTCCGAACTCGGCCACCTCGACTCGCTCAAGCGACTCAGTCTGTCCGGAAACAACTTCTCCAAGCTCATCCCCGCCCACCTCTTCAACGCCACCAACCTCATTTCTCTGGACCTCTCTCGAAACTCCTTCGTCGGCCCAGTTCCGGCCCAAATCGAAGCCCTCAAAGCCCTAAAACACCTCGATTTGTCTTCTAATTTCCTCAACGGCTCCCTCCCCGAGTCTCTCGCCGAGCTCCCGTCCCTCGCCGGAAACCTTAACCTCTCGTACAACAAATTTTCCGGCGAGGTTCCGGCGTCATACGGACGGCTTCCGGTGCTCGTGAGCCTGGACCTCCGGCACAACAATCTTACCGGAAAAGTGCCTCAGGTGGGATCGCTTGTGAACCAAGGCCCCACCGCGTTCTCCGGCAACCCTAGCCTCTGCGGGTTTCCGTTGGAGATTCCGTGCCCGGAAGCTCAAAACCCAAACGCCTCCAAAAGCGGAGCCGAGGACGTTCAAAGGCCTCTCAACACCGACCCGAGCTTGGTGAATGGGGTCGAGGAAAGAGAAAATCGGAGAGGTGGGTCGGTGACGGTTCCGATCATTTCGGGCCTTTCAGTGGTGATCGGGGCAGTCTCGGTTTCGGTGTGGCTGTTTCGGGTAAGGAGGAGGGCCAAGGAGCGCAAAACGGTAAAAGAGAAGGTGGAAAAGGCGGTGGTGGTTGTTGAGGACGAGGGGGAGGGGCAAAATGGTAAATTCGTGGTGCTGGACGAGGGGTTTGGGTTGGAATTAGAGGATTTGTTGAGGGCATCGGCGTACGTGGTGGGCAAGAGCAGGACTGGGATTACGTACAGGGTCGTCGCCGGGAGTGCTGGGAAGGGATACGGTGCGGCACCGGCAGTTGTGGCCGTGAGGAGGCTAAGCGAAGGTGATGCCACGTGGCGGTTCAAGGAGTTTGAGGCTGAGGTGGAGGCCATAGGGAAGGTAGTCCACCCGAATATTGTGCGCTTGAGAGCATATTATTATGCGAATGATGAGAAACTCCTGGTCACCGATTTCATTCGCAATGGCAGCTTGTACAATGCACTCCACGGTAATTCTCCTTCCTTTGCTTGTTGTTTTTTTTTTGTTCAAATATTTTAAGTATTTTTTGGACGGTTAATTTTTTTTGCTTTGTTTAGGTAGTCTTCTTATTTTTAATTTTGGTCGTAAAGAGGCGAATTCGAATTTAGACACTTCTAATATTGTAAATATTGAGAAAAATTGTTCGCTAGATCAAATGCTAGTTGGTTAAATGCGTTCATCTTAAGTTAGAAAAAATATGATTTATGTTGGTTATATACCAAAGTCAAAGCATGCTTTATGATGTTTTATGTCACATTTCTGTACTATTATTTTCATCTTTCATTTCATTCCATTCTTTATGGTGTTCTTTAGAAAACAACAAATTGGTAAATCAATTAGGTTTCATTACCTTATAAAACACTCAGACAATGATATCATGGGTCCCAAAAAGCTTTTAGGTTGCCACATGCAATAAATCATTTCATGTTTGCTACACAGCATTTGAGTTCACTTTTTATTTTGTCTTTTCCATTGGATTTGAAATCATTGTATCTTCACATGCATGCATGACAATGATTTCTTTTTGCTCGTATTACTTGATGACCCATAAGACCTCAAATTAATAAGGGAGATTCCAAAGCGATGGTGAATACATGGTCCTCCTATATCTTACTTGTAACCTCGTTATAATTTTGATTTTGTTTCTTTGCTATTGTTTTGAGGTGATGGTTTTATATTCACTTGGGTAGACATGTACGGTTTTATAATATGTGTTGGCTCTTTGTGCTGCTTGTACACTGAAATGCATGTTTCCTTAGACATTTATTCACTCTTCAGAGCTGCTCTGGTGGCCCCAACTAATCTGTCTGCTTAAATTCAAAGTTCTTTAAGACTCCATTATAATGACTGACAGTTGCAGAGTTTTTCTATGCAATCACAAGTAAATTAGCAGAAAAACTTACTTATACCGTGAATAACACTGTTTTGCTATCTCGTCCAATAACACAATGACACTGAAAGCCTGGAGCAATAGTTTTGATGTTATAATTCAAAACTGCCTGCACAGATCTACTGCATGTTGATTCTGATTCAGAAATGCACATTTTCAATTGTGTTGCCAAGTTAAAATGAAAGAAGACTCTTTTTAGTTGGCAATATTCTCAAACTTCTGTGGTCATATAATTTATTGCAGGGGGACCATCCACTTCTTTGCCTCCATTAACATGGACAGCAAGGTTAAAAATTGCTCAGGGGACCGCAAGGGGATTGATGTACATACATGAACACAGCCCTCGAAAGTATGTTCATGGAAACATTAAATCAACAAAAATCCTTCTCAATGATGATCTCCAACCTTACATATCAGGGTTCGGATTGGCGCGCCTTATGTTGGGGACCTCAAAGTTCACCACTTCAGCATCCAGAAAACACAACTCAAGCCAATCCATTGGAGCCTCTGGTTTGACTGTTTCAACTTCCTCAACCATTTACTTGGCGCCTGAGGCTCGAATTTCTGGCAGCAAGTTCACTCAGAAATGTGACGTGTACTCTTTTGGGGTTGTGCTCTTGGAGATCTTAACTGGCAGGTTGCCAGACGAAGGGCTCGAAAATGGTGGTAAGGGACTTGAGAGTCTAGTCAGGAAGACGTTCAGAGATCAGCGCCCCTTGTCCGAGATTATAGACCCTGTACTTCTGCAAGAGGTCTACGCAAAGAAGCAAGTTGTTGAAGCCTTTCACATTGCCCTTAATTGCACTGAACTCGACCCTGAACTGCGTCCAAGGATGAAAACTGTTTCAGAGAGTCTCGATCGCATTAAATTGCGATGTTAAGAACAGAAACTTAGCTGACTGCTCATCTGGAATTGGTTTTGGTGCTGACAATGGTCTCGGATGGGTGTTTCAATGTAGGTTTTTGTCGATTAGATTATTAGAAAATCCATTAGCTTGATGGGTTAGATGTATTATATGGGTTCTCTAGTTGAATGCTAATGTTTGAGTTCAATAGAGACAGGCATGTATTCTTTTTCTCTTCTTTAAGACATGTTCTTGCCCTATTCTCATAATATTGTCGCAATTCTCCTTTTGCTCGGGTGGTTGGAATTTCTAATGGCTAATGTTGAATAGTATCTCTGTTTTCTTTGAAGTTAACCAGTGCCAAGTGGTCAATGTTCTTATTTTGGCCTGATTGGAATTGAGTCCAAGCCACTTCTTGTAATACATGATATGTTGGACTGTTGTTCAATGTGATAAATGTCGTCTCCTTTGTTTTAGTTTACTAAATAGCGGCCAGAACACTAGTTCAATTTAATTGATAAAATCTAATTTAGACCGAGCTACCAAACGAGACCAAGATTTACAAATTTTACATGGCTAAGAGATTATTACAATGCAATAGGCTCAGATAGGTTATTAGAAAATAGTTGGCTACATGTGGCAGAATCAGTTACAATTGGTTGGGACCGTTGCCTTCAACCATATTCAGCTGGACAATGGAAAATCTGGTTGATATGACAGTCATTCTATTAGCAGATGGGGTTGCATTTTCAGAATGTTTGCTAATGTTGGCCTGGGAGCTGACAGAATTAACCTGAACTGCTTTGCTTCTAACTAGTTGTCCAATGTAGGAGAAAAACTTAGTTGCGATGGGTATAATACTGTGTTACGTGTTTCATGTATGTCATAACATTATTAGCTGAAGATAGCAAAATAATGCTATTCCCATCTCATGGAAGTTTTTCTCTCGATGCAAACATTATCGGTGAGGCCCAAAATCTCTGTAATTAGCAATGTATTGATGCAGGCATGAAAGCCCATGTTAATTATCTGAGGGAGGCCCATGCATAATATGCTTAACATGTGTACAATTTCTCTGGTGGTGACATCTTCTGTTTGTGCAATAATAACGTGTTTGGCTGAAGTTTATCTAAAGATAGGGGTGCCCAAAAAATTATCCAAACAGGTCAAATCAAGTCAATTCGATCGGATTTGATTCGATTTTTATACTACAAAACTGTAATATTAGAACGAATTAAACTATATATGTCTACACATTTATATCAACTACTCAATATTGAAAAATAAATCCCTAAATTATTCGAATTTGATGTCGCATCTCTCAACATTTCTCAATCCAAACCATGTTCAAATGCTGTTTCAACTTTAACCATCTAGGTCCAATACTTGAGTTGAGTTAGGCCCAATGGATCCCAAGGTGTTGAATTTGAACTTGTTTCGATGCAATTAGGAGTGGAGTTGAACTCTTATATTTGAATCGTAGATTATTATTGTTTTCTCGAATATAAGACAATTAAAGCAAATTGGATCGCGGGCAACCATAGCCAAAAGTGGAGGTAACAAAGAATCTTTATCATAAAGGCAGCACCAAATCTTATGGATTCCCTAAATAGAAATTGCTTTCTATATATCCTCTACAAGACAGGGGAATCATTAAATGAAAGTGGCCTTTAACTTTAAGTGATTTAATTGGCATAGTTCGTTCATGCCTCTTTTGGGTCCCACCATTCACTCCCAAAAGCAGGAAAAATAAAAGTGATTTTCCAGCAATACATTACGCAAACTCGGATTATATTAGAAGCCCTTTTTAAGAAATTGGTTTTTTCTCGTGGGGCGAGGGTGTTTGTGTTGAAAACTTAAAAAAATAAAGGGTTTTGGTCATTTTTGGTTCCCATAGTTTATCATTTTTATCACTTTGGTCCCTATAGTTTCAATTTGATCAATTTTATCCTTGTAGTTTTAATTCTGAGCAATTCAACGACAATTCCCAATTTTTTGTCAAATTACTCTAATATAAAGGGGCATTTCAGTCCAACTTACAGCCCCTCCACAACCACCCCCATAAAAACCTAGCACCCCCTTACCCAAACCTTCTCTTATCCCTCCTTCCCCTCCCCACCCAACCTCCTCCTCCTAACTCAACCCACTCCTTATCCTATAGCCACGACCCAACCACCTCCACAATCACCTTATCCCCTCCCTCCACAACCACCTTTTCCCCTAACCATCTCTCTCTCTCATCAAACTCCAAAACTAATTACATGCATTGCCTAAAACTTCTCATCATTAACCCAAGATAAAGTGGGGACTTGAGACTTGAAAGCATAAGAAAAGCTACATTAGGGGTTGCTTGGGTGGCTAGGGAGTAGTTGTGGAGGGGATACAAGATTGGACTAAAATGCCCCTCCATATTAAAGTAATTAGACCCAAAAAAAAAAAATTGTCCTTGAATTGCTCGGAATTTAAATTACATGGACAATATTGATCAAATTGAAACGATAAAGACTAAAGCGATAAAAGTGGCAAACTACAGAGACCAAAAACGACTTTTTGTCAAAAATAAAAATAATTAATTAAGGGCAAACTCCTTGAAGCGTGGCTTTGTTGCCCTCCACACAAACATGAACCCTATGGCCTTTGCTTTTATTTATTTATTAAATTCTTTTAAAATTATCAGAGCTTTCAATGTAGGAAGGGGCCTCAAGGCATCGTCTTGTATCTCTCACTGTCAATTATCATTTTTTATTTGACTTTTTTTATTTGGGTTGGTTTACTTTCTTTCTTCTTTTATCACAGGTACCACGAGACAAAGCAGAAGGGACCACAAATAACTCGCAAAAAGTTGACGGCTTAATTCAACTTTATTAAGCCAAGTTTACTAATCCAATAAGAAGATTTTGATTTCATCCCACAAGGACTTCGTGAAATTGTGGTCCTTCATATCGTAGGATCTAGATGCTCTACTTATCCTAATTTTGAATTTATTTTATTTTAAACTTCATCTGATATTATACAAAAATATAAAGATTACTCTCTGAAAATTTAGTTTTGGGATTTAACCGCAACGATCCTTGAACTTATACGAGTTTCATTTTGGTCCTTCAATTCTCGCACGCGTTCTAGTTTAGTTATTTAAGTAAAAAAAACATTTGTTTTTTTTTAAAGAAAATTCGGTATAAGTCCAAAATCGAAAACAGAAGTTGAATGCAATCATCGTATTTGTTGTTGTTGATACAAGTCCTTTGACTTTTGTGTCACATATGATTACATTCCTTTTTTTGATTTTTGATATTTACATATTATTTTTTTCATTTTTAAATTACTTTGTTATTCCCATCATGCCCCAAAAAATTAAATAAAGTAAGAAATTAATTTTTGTCATAATAATTATGATATTGTCAAAATAATATAAACGGAAAATACTGCCACAAATCACGTCTCCTATAATTTTTGAAATAGCTATTATATTTCAATCATGCTCCTATATGAACGTTGACTTTCGTTCTATTGTGGCTTTGTATTCTTGCACTATGGCAACCTGTACACAGAGTACATAAATATTCTTTTACTCTTTGCGACAGCTTTTGTTATTCACTAATTTTGTTTGTTTGTTTGTTTACCTAGTAATTAGGTACATTATTTTATATTTACGTAGTATTTAGGTACATTATCTTATATTTACCTAGCATTTAGGTATATTATCTTATATTTACCTAATAATTAGGCATAATATATCATATTTACCTAGTAGTCAGGTAAATATTTGTTGGGAAGATATCATCAATAATTCTCCAAATTTCATTGTTTTATATGAAACTTCTTTTATGTCATGGCAGCAATAGAAGGATTCAAAATTTAAAATATGAAATCTATTTAGAAGGAAAGAATCAATACATTAATTTATGTCATGGCGGCAATAGAAGGATTCAAAAGTTAAAATATGAAATCTATTTAGAAGGAAAGAATCAATACATTAATTTGGATTTCCAATTAGTATTCTTTCCTTATTTATTTCAAAGGGTAAAATTGACACATGAAAAAAATAATAAAAGTCAATGGACCCAAATCTACAGCAAAAAAGGTGTGGACTAAACCCAATGACGACTAGGAATTTTGGACTTAGATCGAAGAACCCCTTTTTTTTTATAAGGATTGTTGTATCCAAATTATTAGTTTTACCCCTCAATTTGACCAAATGTGAAGAAATAAAATGAGGGGAGAAGAGATGGAGGAAGAGAAGAGGGGAGAGGGAAGGAAGAACAGTGGTTTCCTCCCCCCTCAAAGTGAACTTGTCATTTTCTTATTGGTTCTTAGTGTGTTAAAATTTTATAAGAACCAATTTGTCATTAGAAAATGACAAGTGACTATTTTTGGGTTTTTCTCTCCAAATAGGCTCTAAGGAATTTCACGTGTATAATATGTCATGTTAGAATAGGCCTACTTGTGGAAAGACCATTTTTTTGGATTTAACCGCAACGATCCTTGAAACTATACAAATTTCATTTTGGTCCTTCAATTCTCGAATGTGTTCTAATTTAGTTATTTCAGTATAAAAAAAATTGTTTTTTTTTAAGGATTACTGAATCCAAATTATTAGTTTTACCCCTCAATTTGACTGAATTTGAAAAAATAACTAAATTGGAACACGTACGAGATCTGAAGGACCAAAATAAAACTAGATATAAATTTAGGTATCATTGTGGTTTAAAAAAAAAACCTTGAATTTTACTAGCAAAATGAAAAGCCAAGAGAATAATTATTAAAAATATATATAAAGATTATGCATGTGATATTTCTAGTTAGGTGGTCACTGCACCTAGCTAGTGGATTCGATTCCACATTGAGTATCCATATCAATTGGTAATTGTCTTTTGTCAAGACAAAAGAAAATGATTTCATTCATTTTGACAATAATTCTTGCATGCTAATCAATTACCATATCCGAATAAAATGACTTAATATATTCTTGATTGCTGGAGACTTATAGTTTGCATTCATGTTTGTATTGGACTCGACTCACAAAGATTCAGAAGCTTTTTATAAATTACCAACATGTTTGCATTCATGATTGTTTTGGCATAAAGTTTAGGTTGGGGGCTATGATTTCAGCAACTTCCTTTTGTTGCCAACAAATACAGAAAAAGGTGGGGGAAAGTGATTAAAGGAGGCACTTCAAAATAATGGGGCAAGTCCATTTTAATAATGCTTGAATATGTACTGTCAGGTTTTTTTATTTATTTAAAAAATTAGTGATAATTGTATTTAATAATTGGGTACAAAGATCAAATACTCATAAAAGGTTAATACAAAGATGTATGCACAGTAATCGCAAAGGGTTAATCCATATATAAGAGGATACACCGGCGATTTTGACAATAATTCTTGCATGCTAATCAATTACCATATCCGAATAAAATGACTTAATATATTCTTGATTGCTGGAGACTTATAGTTTGCATTCATGTTTGTATTGGACTCGACTCACAAAGATTCAGAAGCTTTTTATAAATTACCAACATGTTTGCATTCATGATTGTTTTGGCATAAAGTTTAGGTTGGGGGCTATGATTTCAGCAACTTCCTTTTGTTACCAACAAATACAGAAAAAGGTGGGGGAAAGTGATTAAAGGAGGCACTTCAAAATAATGGGGCAAGTCCATTTTAATAATGCTTGAATATGTACTGTCAGGTTTTTTTATTTATTTAAAAAATTAGTGATAATTGTATTTAATAATTGGGTACAAAGATCAAATACTCATAAAAGGTTAATACAAAGATGTATGCACAGTAACCGCAAAGGGTTAATCCATATATAAGAGGATACACCGGCGACAAAAAAAAGAAGAGTTGACACATCACCTATACTAGAAGGTTAAATAGAATTTGTCCAACAAAAAAAAGTTTAAATAGAAGGTTAAAGATTTTCTATAAGTTCTTATTTGTTGTCCATATGACATGTTAATTCAGGTTTATCATCCATGTCCGCACAAAATGAGCTAATTAAGTGTTAGATAAAAATAACAAAGGTTAAATTTTCCTCCACTCTCTATTTTTCACCGTGTACCGCCCTTTACGGAAATACACTTAATTTGCTTCATAACAACTCTATATAAAAGGCCTTGGAAGGTTCACTTTTTATTCAAGGCATCTTGAATCAACATTCAACATCCCTCTGTCTATCTTTCTGTTTCACACGCGTGCACGTACACACACAAAACTCAAGATGGAGGGATCCAAACGTATGTTTTCAACTGTCTTCATCCTCGTCCTGCTCCTTGTGGCTATTGGTATCTCTCTCTTTCCTCATTGTAATTTTATCTTTATATTTGATTAGTGGTATATTTCTTTCCAATGTTGGAAGACGTTTCAAGTTTGAATCCACCTTCTCTTGTTAATTTTTATCGATGTATGTTTGGCAGGGACAGGTCCAATGGTTGCTGAGGGCAAGGTTGCAACAAAGGAGAAGTCGAGGACTTGTGAGTCTCTAAGCATGAAATTCAAGGGACTTTGCTTCCGATCAAGCAACTGTGCAAATATTTGCCAAAAAGAGGGCTTCAAGGGAGGCAAATGTGTTGGCTTCAGGCTGAGATGTACATGCACTAAGAAATGTTAGTGATATGATACACTAACTTATTTTGGTGCATGGGATTGAGAAGAATGAAAATTTATTGCCCTATTTTTTTCATTTTGTTTAAGAGAATAAATGACTAACCCTAATATAAATTTTGGGGTTGTGTCCTTGTTTTTGTTCTTATGCGCTAACAGCGTGTGAGTTATTTTGTAATCAATAAAAAAAATCGTTCATTTCTTAACATAATGATACCTTTTTTTCTCTATACAAATGTGATCTTTCTAGAATTACGTTAAACTTTATACAATGTGTAATGTTGATTATACTATTTGTAACTTTAGGGGTTGCTTTTGTTAGTTTTTAGAGGCCATGAACCAACTCTCACTCACCTCAAGCCACAGAGATGCAAAATGTAATTGATCCAAATTAGTTATATGTACAACAATGGAAGCTTTCATATCTACATCACGAAGTGACTAATATGGCACACAAACTGTTCTTTTTTTTTTTGGAGAAATTTTAGGATTGCATTCATAATTCAGCCAAAGGGCCATTACAATAACGAAGCAGTCTAACATCAAAATTAAGACAATCTGAGGCACCTCCACTAACAATTACGCAGGATCGAAGAAACTTCGACAGCATCCCAACTAAGATTGCAAACTCAGAATAATCAAAAAGACATAAAGCTTGAAAAAACCAAGCCATAACAATACAAATAAAACTCTCGTAAAGGAGGGATGAAAAGCTCTCACAAAGGAGAGACCAAAAGCTCTCACAAAGGAGATGTGAAAAGCTCTCACAAAAGGAGATGTGAAAACTATACAGAGAACCCAAAGAGTCTCTGTGACTTATTCCGGACATAAAGAAACGGCAAAAAGGATGATGGTGGAGATTCGACGTCGAAACACAGGTAAAGATCTGACGCCGAGATACAGCCGTCTTTGATGGTTGGAGGAAAATCATAACAAAACGAAGACAAATAGGGAAAACCTTTTTCTCTGAAAATGAGGGGAGAAGAGATGGAGGAAGAGAAGAGGGGAGAGGGAAGGAAGAACAGTGGTTTCCTCCCCCCTCAAAGTGAACTTGTCATTTTCTTATTGGTTCTTAGTGTGTTAAAATTTTATAAGAACCAATTTGTCATTAGAAAATGACAAGTGACTATTTTTGGGTTTTTCTCTCCAAATAGGCTCTAAGGAATTTCACGTGTATAATATGTCATGTTAGAATAGGCCTACTTGTGGAAAGACCATTTTTTTGGATTTAACCGCAACGATCCTTGAAACTATACAAATTTCATTTTGGTCCTTCAATTCTCGAATGTGTTCTAATTTAGTTATTTCAGTATAAAATAAAATTGTTTTTTTTAAGGATTACTGAATCCAAATTATTAGTTTTACCCCTCAATTTGACTGAATTTGAAAAAATAACTAAATTGGAACACGTACGAGATCTGAAGGACCAAAATAAAATTAGATATAAATTTAGGTATCATTGTGGTTTAAAAAAAAAACCTTGAATTTTACTAGCAAAATGAAAAGCCAAGAGAATAATTATTAAAAATATATATAAAGATTATGCATGTGATATTTCTAGTTAGGTGGTCACTGCACCTAGCTAGTGGATTCGATTCCACATTGAGTATCCATATCAATTGGTAATTGTCTTTTGTCAAGACAAAAGAAAATGATTTCATTCATTTTGACAATAATTCTTGCATGCTAATCAATTGCCATATCCGAATAGAATGACATAATATATTCTTGCCGGCGACTTATAGTTTGCATTCATGTTTGTATTGAACTCGACTCACAAAGATTCAGAAGCTTTTTAAATCAAAAGGAAATTGAAGAAATAGATGAAAATCTTATACATGAACATGATTGTTTTGGCGTAAAGTTTAGGTTGCAGGCTATGATTTCAGCAACTTCCTTTTGTTGCCAACAAATACAGAAAAAGGTGGGGGAAAGTGATTAAAGGAGGCATTTCAAAATAATGGGGCAAGTCCATTTTAATAATGCTTGAATATGTACTGTCAGGTTTTTTTTTTTAATTTCAAAAATTAGCGAATAATTGTATTCAATAAATTGGCACAAAGATCAAATACTCATAAAGGGTTGATACAAAGATGTACGCACAGTAATCGCAAAGGATTAATTAATATATAAGAGGATATATTGGCAACATTGCACAACTTGTATCTTTACTAATAGCCCCAAAAGACCAAATACATTTCAACGTAACAGTCACATGTCTAAGCAAAGTATGTAATACAACGCCCAAAATTACAACTTCAGCGACAACTAACTCTCACAAGTAGAGACTAAAACACAAATAAACATCCAACCCACAAAGAGTTGATGGAATTATGTACGGTCAGTTTTAAACTCTCATCAACCATAATTATTAATTAATTGTGATTTGAGGCATGCAACAGTTTGGTTTCCGTATTTTTAAAAAGTAGGAAAACGACCCTTCAAATTATAAATTATTACACTATTGGCCCTTTTGTGGGTCAAATTACAAATGATTAAAGAGTTGACACATCCATCTTTTAAAAAAAAAGAGTTGACACATCACCTATACTAGAAGGTTGAATAGAATCTGTCCTACAAAAAAATGGCTAAACAGAAGGTTAAAGATTTTCTATAAGTTCTTATTTGTTGTGTTAATTCAGGTTTATCATGCATGTCCACACAAAATGGGCTAATTAAGTGTTAGGTAAAAATAACAAAGGTTGAATTTTCCTCCACTCTCTATTTTTCACCGTGTACCGCCCTTCACGGAAATGCACTTAATTTGTTTCATAACAACTCTATATAAAAGGCCTTGGAAGGTTCACCTTTGAATCAAGGCATCTTGAATCAACATTCAACATCCCTCTGTCTGTCTTTCCGTTTCACACGCGTGCACGTACACACAAACAAAAATCAAGATGGAGGGATCCAGACGTATGTTTTCAACTGTCTTCATCCTCGTCCTGCTCCTTGTGGCTATTGGTATCTCTCTCTTTCCTCATTTTAATTTCGTCTTTATCTTTGATAAAAATTCAAAACAAACTGGAACCGTTACCTATAATGATATAAGAAAATCAAAATTGATGATATAGTTCTTTCCAATGCTGGAAGATGTTTCAAGTTTGAATCCACCTTCTCTCATTAATTTTTATCGACGAATGTTTGGCAGGGACGGGTCCAATGGTTGCTGAGGGCAAGGTCGCAACAAAGGGGAAGTCGAGGACTTGTGAGTCTCTAAGCATGAAATTCAAGGGACTTTGCTTCCGATCAAACCACTGTGCTGATACTTGCAAAAAAGAGGGCTTCCTAGAAGGCAAATGTGTTGGCTTCAGGCGGAGATGTACATGCACTAAGAAATGTTAGTGATATAACACACTAACTTATTTTGGTGCGTGGGATTGAGAAGAAAGAAAATGTATTGCCCTTTTTTTTCATTTAGTTTAAGAGAATAAATGACTAACCCTAATATAAATTTTGGGGTTGTGTCCTTGTTTTTGTTCTTATGCACTAATAGCGTGTGAGTTATTTTGTAATCAATAAAATAAAATAAATAAATTGTTCATTTCTTAATGTAATGATACTTTTTTTTTTTTTCTCTATACAAATTTAATGTGATCTTTCTAGCATTACTTTAAACTTTTTACCAATGTGTAATGTTGATTATACTATTTGTAACTCTCACTCACCTCAAGCCACGGAGATATGCAAAACGTAATTGATCCAAATTAGTTATATGTACAACATTGGAAACTTTCATATCTACATCACTAAGTGACTTAATATGGCACAAAAACTATTCTTTTGTAGATAGTTATTCAAAAACTCATTTTAGCATGACATATTATACAAAAACTCATATAGAGCTTATTTGGAGAGGAAACCCCAAAGTTAGCCACTTGTCATTTTCTTATTGGTTCTTAATGTGTTAAAATTTTATAAGAACCAATTAGTCATTAGAAAATAACAAGTGACTATTTTTGGGTTTTTCTCTTTAAATAGGCTCTAAGGAATTTCTCGTATATAATATGTCATGTTAGTATGGGCCTACTTGTGGAAAGTCCATTTTTTTACCCATGTCACAGAGAAAAACTTACCTATATCGAGAATATCAAAGAGGAAACCCGAAAGTACCATGTACAAAAGTAGCAAAGGGCAATTTAGCAAAAGAAGCAAAAAAGAGAGACACTTAGGTGGTGAGAGTGAGACTTAAGACTTGAGAGATCGATAGCTCTCTGTACTTTTCCATTGGCCGCATCCCAACTCGTATCACAAGCAAGAAGAAGTTAAATCCACTGCTCTCTATCCTTCTCTCTCTCCCTTTCCTTCTCTCTCAGCTCAAGATCTTTCTAGCTTTCGGTGCTATGAAAAGCTAATCTGAGGCTGCAGTCAATCTCTCCCTTCGCTTCATAATAGCCTCTGCATCTCTCTCTGTTTTCCACAGACAACACAGACCTCAAGGTTCCATTTAATTACGGGCCTGCTTATCTTCTAGCTAAGGTTTCTGTCTCTCTGTGGCTTACGCTTCGGTCAAGCTTAGCTTTTCCATTCGGTTGCTTCTTCTACACGATCTTATCCCACTCTGCTTAAAATTTAAGCTGAAATTTTGCTCCAGAAAGTGAAAGAAACAAAAAAAAGAAGAAAAAAAATTCCCAGAATTTTCTCGGAAAAGCTACGTGAGCAGTGTATGTATAATGGTCCTCCAGCATCAAATTCTGGCACGAGCCCATTAATTCAAATCCCACAGTGGCAAACAGAGCAACCACAATTCATGGATTCAAATACCCATCAGAACTTGCACTCCCAAGAGCACCAAACTCACCAACCGAATTCTGGGTTACTGAGATTTCGCTCTGCTCCGAGTTCACTGCTCGCAAATTTCAACGAGAACAGCAATTTGGGCCTCATTGGTAAAAACCCAATTGAGGGTTCTGAGTCAGAGAGATTGTTTTCTAGATTTGCGAATTACAGCCACACCAACGACTCGGACTCTTGGCCGTCGAGTTTTCAAGAGTTAGACGACAAGTCTACAGTGACGGCGACGGAGAGCCGTATGAGCTCACAGCAGCAGGGCTATTCTGGGCTCCCTCCTCATTATCCGAGACAGAGCTCGTTCAATGGCTCGTATGGGTTGGTGGGTTCGGCTGCAATGAACCATCACACTCAACCCAAGGCCGTTCACTCGAATCTTGTTCGACAAAGTAGCTCCCCTGCTGGGCTTTTCTCCAACAGCTCTGTTCAAAATGGTAATCTTTTTTATGCTCTCTTTCATTAGCTTATGATTCCATGTCATTGTGTAATTTGAGTTGTTTAAAGATTTCCATTTTAGTATTAGGTTATAGGTAATGAAATTTGATTTGGGAAGCTCGTTTGCATTTTGGTTGAGTTGAGAGAAGATATTAACAAACGAGAAACAAAAAGAGTAAGAGATTGGATGTAATTTGGAGGAGTGATATTAACCTCTACTAGGCAGAGTGCATTAGGCTCATCTTGTTAAGATTTCAGAGAGGCGGACCGGCGGACCGGCGGACTTTACATTCTTTAACACGTTTTTTGTGCTGAAAATTTAGCATCCATGTGATTAATTTTATGGGAAATAATCGGTTGCGAGTTCAACTTCGAAGTGGGCTAAAGGAATTGAGGAAATGACTTTAATCAGAAGATGTACTATTATTGACAACACTTATCTAGGATACTCTTAGTATTGGGAAAATTAGTCCTAATTAACGGCTGATAGATCACAATTAGCAAGGTACATTAAATAATTGAATATCTTAAAAGTAAAGTTCAGGCCATGCCACCATTAAAGGTAGAAGAAACGATGGACCTAATGGTACTAATGGAGAACTAAATCCATGCACAGACAGCTTGGAGATTGCAATGCTGATACTCGATTTTATGGTACAGGATTCCCATTCGGAACTTGGAATGATTCATCAAATTTTGCTGAAAATTTAGGTGGCATGAGAAGGGACCAAGATAATGACGGGAAGTTATTTTCTGTTCCTCAGGTACTAATTTGTGTTTGTGGTTGAATTTCCTCAAATTTTTTATGCATATCATTTTGAATAATTTTCATGCTTAGAATGGAGAGCTTGAAAACCGGTACATTAAATAATTGAATATCTTAAAAGTAAAGTTCAGGCCATGCCACCATTAAAGGTAGAAGAAACGATGGACCTAATGGTACTAATGGAGAACTAAATCCATGCACAGACAGCTTGGAGATTGCAATGCTGATACTCGATTTTATGGTACAGGATTCCCATTCGGAACTTGGAATGATTCATCAAATTTTGCTGAAAATTTAGGTGGCATGAGAAGAGACCAAGATAATGATGGGAAGTTATTTTCTGTTCCTCAGGTACTAATTTGTGTCTGTGGTTGAATTTCCTCAAATTTTTTATGCATATCATTCTGAATAATTTTCATGCTTAGAATGGAGAGCTTGAAAACCGGATTCATATACTATCCCACCACCTGAGTTTACCAAAAACTTCAGCAGAAATTGCCATGGAAAAGTTCTTGCAACTCCAAGATTCTGTGCCTTGTAAAGTTAGAGCAAAGCGAGGTTGTGCCACTCATCCCCGAAGCATTGCAGAAAGAGTAAATATTTTCCTATATCCATAGCCAGTTAAAATCTTTTGTCAGTGAGAAAAATAATTTTTTTCATACATAGTAACTTGGTATGTTCACCATATCACTTAAAATTTTGATTTTTCTTCTTGGTCTTTGCTCCAAAAAAGAACATTCTCTATTTACTGAATGAAGTATTTGTGGCTTTACCCATGAATTAAAAGATGACAGTTACGGGGTAATTTATTTACAGGTTAGAAGAACACGGATCAGTGAACGAATGAGGAAACTACAAGAGCTTGTCCCAAACATGGACAAGGTAGAATTTGATACAAGCATTTTACCCTCAGATCTATTTCCTACTTATCCTTGGAAACTCATGGCATTTAATATTTTTTTATAAATTTCTTGGCAGCAAACCAACACAGCGGACATGTTAGATTTGGCTGTTGAGTATATTAAAGACCTTCAGAAGCAGTTCAAGGTATGAGAGAACTTAAATCAAGAGTGTCTGCATTGTGGACAAGCATCAGTTTTTAATCACAAACAACGTGTATTCTTTTGCAGACTCTTAGCGATGTTCGAGCAAACTGCAAGTGTTTAAACATGCAGAAGAAGCCGGTTTCAAATCAGATAGTTTGACGTGCTTTTCTGTACAGGAAACCAGGAGAGTGATGAGGAGGAAGTGGATTGAAACCACATAATATTTTCTTTTTAAGCAGTGAACATCAAGTAGAAAGTAAAAAAGAGATAGAAAGGAAGCTACAAGGTATTGTAGTTTTTAGTGTGTTTGATGTAGAAGGTTGGTAGATTTTCCACCACAACACGGAGAGGGGACCAGGCCTTGTAAGCTAGCAAGCTTTTGATTCCCAATTACACAGTATATGAAATAAACATAAAAGAAAGTACAGGACATGTTCTAATAATCAAGTCCTTTAAATTCAATCTCCTTGCATATCATTTTCTATTGAGTGTCTTTTATTTTGAATACAAGTGATAGTCTAAACTATAACTGGAAATGAATTTTCTCACACACACCCAAGTGCCATGTGGATTTGAACTTGAAATCACTAGACTGCAAGTCAATATGTTCTTTTCAATGGGGTACTTTTCCACTGGGCTAAACCCCGTTGGCATTTTCTATTTAGTGAGACAGACAGAACATAGACATTTCTATTTCAGGCTGACTTTAGTTGCTTGCTTTGTTTTAATACTTCCAACAAGAAATATATCGAAGAACTGATTATCCAACTTATCCAGCAAAAGGAAAAACCAAAGTTTGGCACAGAATCAATGTGGTGAAGAAAGGTTAGTTTATGGTAATAGATTGGTTTTCTGTACAAGATCTTTTGAATTCTCAAGGCATCTATATGATCGTGGATACCTTTAATTATTGATGCCAGCCACATATTTATGATTTGAAGACTTTTTTTTCGTAGTTTTTTCCTTTTTGGTTACAGATATTTTTTTTTTTTTTGCTTTTGCAGCTGAACCTTATCCTGTTTTCGAAAGGTAAGCTCAGCACTAAATATTAAGCAGTTAGCAAAACAAAATTGCAGTATCAAAGCCCATGATCTCACCATCTTGTTTGTCCTTTTTTGGAAGATAAAAAGGGATAGTTTTATTTCTGTGTAGCTAGGTTTCTTCGGAAAAAGAATGGTCCTGCCTAAGCCTTTAGCTGGTAGACTCTGCTGACCTATTGTTTTGGAAGAAACGCTGACCTATTGTTTTGGAAGAAACGAGAATAATACTGTTTTGTTATTCCCAACTAGTAACGATATAAAATAATTGACGAGGACGTAGGAGGCCTTGCAATGCGTAGACCATGGACCATGAATACTAGGGAGGCTCGTGAGCACTGTGAAAGGAAATCTAGTTTGTGTTGGAAGATATTGACTTTTATTATTTCCCAAACTGTAGCTATAAAATACTCAATCACTTCCAACATTTTTTTTTTCCAATAATACTATGGACATCAACTTAATCACATAAATTTATATATCAATTTATGTAGCATGTGACATGATGTCGACGTTACAAAGTCAAGTTCATAATAAAATAATGTGACTATCATTGGTGGTCATCATGTAGAGAATAATGAGATTTTTTACGGGCAGCGCATCATGCTTGATGTTGCTCTCTCTCTCTCTCTCTCTCTCTCTCTTCCCTTCAACTGCTTCTAAATGAAGGGCTGAGATTTAATGTTTGTTGACATCCAACAGCCCAAATTAAACCAGATTTCAAAATTTAGAAACTCCCCCTTGTAGCACAAGAAAATAATTTCCATCCCATTTATTCTACCAGAAATGTAAATGGAGATGTAAATTAAGCTTTACGTCCCCAAAATTGCATCTCCCATGGGGAGGTGTTCTAATTTTTCTAAACCCTCATGAATGATAAAACCCCAGCATGGGAGACTAATTAGCAAACAAAAACATTGGTGGTTGGTCAGCCACAAAAAAAATGTTTTATGATCTTTATTTTTTATATTTTTAACAGGATCTAAATCCAAAGTCTACCAATTCCTCACTCCACCCTAACGACATCGAAAGTTAGGCCCCGTTTGGTTCACGGAACGGATTTGATGGGAAAGTAAAACCCAAGGTTGGTCAGCCACAAAAAAAATGTTTTATGATCTTTATTTTTTATATTTTTAACAGGATCTAAATCCAAAGTCTACCAATTCCTCACTCCACCCTAATGCCATCGAAAGTTAGAGCTTAGAGGCAAATGTTGGGTGATTGAACCAAACTAAGATTTTGATGTGCGGTAGATGTGCGTTAGGGCAGTCAATTATGGCAATGAGCTTGTCTCCTTCCACCCAAATTCGAATTCTCATTTCGTAAATTAAATTAATTTAGAGTAGTTTAGGTTATCATTTGTATAAATAAAAATTTATGTTGTTGTTAATTTCCAGGGCATTAGCCAGAATGTTTCACATGGCGCCCACGGGCCCTACCTATCAAACACACGATCCAGATCTCACCACTTGTACCAAAACTGTTGTACCGGCAAGTACACTCAAAACTATTCTCACAGTGAACTTGAAAAACCCTTCATTTTCCCTCCTACTTTCCCATGTGTCAGACAATGATTTCCCATGCCTGACTTACCAAACATGGGAAAGCAATTGATTTCTCATCCCCAAGATTCCTTTCCCATGAACCAAACGGGGCCTTAGAACTTAGAGGCAAATGTTGGGTGATTGAACCAAACTAAGATTTTGATGTGTGGTAAATGTGTGTTAGGGCAGTTGACTATGGCAATGAGCCTGTCTCCTTCCACCCAAATTCGAATTCTCATCTTGTAAATTAAATTAATTTAGAGTAGTTTAGGTTATCATTTGTATAAATAAAAATTTATGTTGTTGTTAATTTCCAGGGCATTAGCCAGAATGTTTCACATGGCGCCCACGGGCCCTACCTATCAAACACACGATCCAGATCTCACCACTTGTACCAAAACTGTTGTACCGGCAAGTACACTCAAAACTATTCTCACAGTGAACTTGAAAAACCGTTAATGGGACCCGTACTAGCCGATGGTTTCCCCGCCTCTAACTCCTCTCTCCCTCCCCTTCTCCACAATTGACCAAACCACCATTTCCAGCTCCTAACAAACTCTCCTCTTCCTTTCAAACCCTAATTTTACCACATTTCCCATTCTCTCCCTCTCTGTTTCACTAATTCTCCAAACATACCCCAATTCCTGCTCTGCTGCAGCACAAGCTTTTCATGTCCAACAAAATGCACCCACATGGTTGATCGGAAAAATTCAGCATTGTTTCATATTGGTTTTTATGTTCCAAATTGTGGGTTTGAGAAGCAATCTGGTGTGGTTTGATCGCGGTGAGGATGTCGAATTTGTACGGAGATTACAATCAGAAAATTGATTATGTGTTCAAAGTGGTGTTGATTGGAGACTCGGCGGTTGGAAAAACACAGCTGCTAGCGCGCTTTGCTAGAAATGAATTCAGTGTGGACTCGAAAGCCACAATCGGGGTCGAATTTCAGACGAAAACTCTTATTCTCGATCACAAAACGGTGAAGGCGCAGATTTGGGACACTGCTGGCCAAGAAAGGTGCACCATTGTCTCCAATAACTTGTCTTGTTTCATTTTCGGAAAATGATGAAAATTTTGTTTAATTACTATTTGTAGATCATCTAGGATATCTTGTTGCACAAGGCATACCAATTAAATGGATGGTAACAATAAAGGATCTGTATTTCTAGTTGGAGGGCTCCAAATGTGTTTGTTTTGGAATTGCTGTTCCATTTTTTCTTAAACAAAAATGTTTATCAATCAATAAAACAGAAGGTGCTGCAGGATGAGCAGATTTCAAGGATTGGATCTAATGTCTGGTCTGGAATTATGAATACTATCTTTGTGGGGAGGCCTCGGGTTTTCGAAAGCATATGAAATAGAATGGTGATGCATTTAATGTTGCACACAGCAATGATGTAGAGACACAAAACAGATGTTTAGCTTGAAGGCAGTTCAGAAATTTGAGATGAATGTTGCTTTTATGACAATGCAGAGCTAGTAATTACCTCACGATTATCTCTTCGATCTTCTGAGAAATACAGTTTTTAAGAATTTGAAGTTGCATAGTTGTTGGGGTTCTCTGCTGTGCTACCTTGAATTTATCTTGTGGCCACCAGATGCCATTGATGGATTGCAATATAGCTTCCCCACCTCATTCCAGCCAGCAAGATCCTCTTTATCAGTGATGATCTTATGCATCTCATCAAGCTGCTCACAAATGGTGGTGTAGACAGAGGTCTTCTACCTCAGGAGCTGCATTTGCTCTTCCATCTTCACCTTCATGTACAACCCTCCAAACACATCTGTTGATTCCTCCACGCATCATTCTTGATCACCTTTCCTTCACCTAGCTTCCATTTCCTTCTGACTTAATTAAAGATGAATGACTGATTTTTTGGAAACTTGCACACCGAAAACAAATCTTAATTTCGATCTAGGTTGTTACTTGTTAGGGACTCTACTAATGCACTCTGTGTGGACTGAATGAGATCTCACCGGGTTACATCACATTGATTGCTTATTTAGGATCCATTTCTTGCTACAATCTGGTCTCAGTGGTTTCCAATGTAGGTGTACTATATGGACATGGGAAGCGCTTATCGTCTTTCAAGGAGAATCTTTTACATGACAGCTTCAAATGGATATTATCAATATACTTTATGATTCTGTGAAAATTATGGAATTTGTGGTTGAAGCTGCTTTTATATGAAATGTAGAAAAGCTTGAAACAGACTTTGGTTTCCTTTGGGGAAACATAGAATTGTGAAACCTCAAAATGTCCTAATAAGCGATAGCTTGGACTGAGTAATTGCAAGAAATCTAACATTTGTTGTTTGCAAAACACAAAGAGTGCAATTTGGTTATTTTTTTACCTTGCAAACTGTTAGCTTTCCGTCTTTGATTATAATTTATGGCCTCTAGAACTCATCCCCTTGATTATCTCTTCAGGTACAGAGCTGTCACGAGTGCATACTACCGAGGCGCAGTCGGAGCAATGCTGGTTTATGACATGACAAAGCGCCAATCATTTGATCACATGGCTAGGTGGTTGGAGGAATTAAGGGGCCATGCTGATAAGAACATTGTTATAATGCTCATTGGCAACAAATGCGACTTGGGAAGTCTCCGAGCAGTGCCAACTGAAGATGCTCAGGAGTTTGCTCAAAGAGAGAACCTATTTTTTATGGAGACATCTGCTCTTGAAGCCACCAATGTTGAAACCGCCTTCTTGATGATTTTAATGGAGATATACCGGATAATGAGCAAGAAGACCCTTGCTTCCAATGGTCAAGATGGTGGAGATTCAGGGCTTCTAAAGGGAACTGCGATTATTGTTCCTAGTCCAGAGTCGGATGCCTCCAGGAAGGGGGGCTGCTGCTTTTCCTCCTAATTTTATCAAACTTTTACCTTCAATTTTTTTGAGGCTTAATTTCCAGAAAACAGCCTCCATTAGTATATGGAATTGGAAGCTGTTTGTTTTTTTTTAGAATATAGAATCTTTTGTACAAAGTTTATCAGAATTGATGTATGATTTGGATTTTGGTCACTTCAAGCGCAGCATTCAAGAGTTTTTTTTAAAAAAATTATTGTTCGATTTATGTTCTCGTAAATTTCAGTTCTTAATTATGTGTGTTTTGCATAGCAACAGGTTTAAAATGTATCATCATGAGGAACTAATTGTCCATTGACTGTTATTACATCTTGTCTCTTGACTTGGAAAGGCATAGTATGATTACAATTTGCAATTTTTTGTTTCATAAATTAATATGATACTTATTTTAATTTAATTAACTGTACAACAAAGTCTCGTTCATGAGATATGAAACCAAAACTCGGTAGGTTTTTATTAGGGGTGGGCTTGGTTTGGGTTGATTCGGTTTTGGGCTCAACCCGAACATAGAACCGTAAGCCTTGGTTTGGCTATTTTGGAAACAGAAATCAAATCATAAATGATGAAAACCGACCACTTCGGGTAACTGAATTTGGTGGGTTGGTTTAGTTCGGTTTGAGTTTTTTGGCTTTTTGTGTGTGTGAGAGAGAGAGAGAGAGAGAGAGAGAGAGAGAAAGTGATAAGAAATAAAAGTGATGGAGAGAGGGAGAGACATAGAAGCGAAGAAGAAAAAAAGAGAGGGAGAGATGGAGAGAAGAAGAAGAAGAGAGAGAGAAGAAGAAGAAGAAGAAGAAGAAGAAGAAGAAGAAGAAGGAAAAAAAAAAGAGGGAGACGGGGAGAGGGAGTGAAGACAGACGTAAGAAGAAGGAGAAGAAAAAAAATAAAGAGAGAGGTACTAATGGAGACAAGACAAACAGAGAGATGTAGAGAAAAGAAAAAGAAAAGATTCAAACTATGTATTATATATAATATTTTTTTAATACCATAAGTTTGGTTTGTTTAAACTGTGATTTTGAATATTGCAAACCGTACACCGAACCATATATTTTGATTTGATTTGAGTTCAAACTGATGACTGAAAAAAAATTGAAAAAAAACCAAACCAACCCAAACCATCGATTTGGTTTGGGCAATTTGATAGGATTACTGATTTGAATGCCCAGCCCTAGTTTTTATAATAGGGTAGAGAGCCTAGACCGTACTGCCAAACAATTGTGTTTATTCAGATTCAAAATTGATGGCTTTTAAGAGAAGAGTTGACCATAGTCGAGAAAACCAATTATTTCCTAATCTAACAATTTATTTAAACTTTGAAATCTAGTTATGAGAAAATAACTTCGAGATCCAAAATCTAAAAACAAACTTGGCTTGTTTATCCCGCTCATTAAGACAATTTGAAATTTATTGGACAAAAACAATTCGAAATTTGGATCCCGCTTAGAAGAAGTAAAAGATAAAAGGCCAAAACCCCGATACACGTGCGAAAATTCCCGACACGTGCGAAAATTTGGGGTTGGGTTTTGGGCGTCTACAAGACCGCCCATTTTTCCAGTTTGAAAATTTGCCCATTCGCTCTCTCACAAATCCAAGCTTCCTCTTCTTCTACTTTCAGAGACCCCCCTCCACTTTACGCTGTCAAACGAAAACGCTCCAAAACCCTAATTCTGCTCCAGGTAAATCAATGGCCATCTGGGTTTCTTCTCTTAGGTCGATTTGTATACTAAAATGAAGCATCTGGATCTCCCCTAAGATTATCATTTCCGATTGAAATGTCATCTGGGTCGGAAAACTTTCGGGGTTTCTTGATGTGATGACCCCTAATTTTCCTAGAAAGTTTCCATTTTCTGGGAAAGTGAGAGCTCTTCTCTATCTTTTTATTTGTGTGAACACTTAAAATTAGAAGTTCCGATAGTAGTTTCCCTCAGAAAATTTTGCATTTTCTGAATAGTTTCAGATCTGATGAATATGTCATCTGGGTCAGGAAATTGCCGGGTTTTCTTGCGAAGTTCCCTTTGATTTGCTATGAAAGTGCGACTCTTCTCTTTGTATTTCATTATGAAAGCTCTTGTTCTCTGTTTGATCTAAATTTCCTTTTTCCTTTTCAGTTTGTATCGTGAAATGGCTGAAGCAAGAGATAGACTGTCAAGGCCGCCTGTTGATCTCGCAGACACCTATGCTCAATGGCTATCGCGCAATCGCAGTATATACATAGATCCGCCAGAGCAGGTTCTTCAGGTTGTTCCAGACTTGTCGAGAACGCCAGCGAGACAGAGAGCCCCAACAGCATTAGGGTTTGACTTCGAGGACCGGAAATGGGCGTGGTCGGATCCCATTTGGGTTTACTACACCGGCCAGAGAGAACACGCCGCCGGCCGGGAGTTCTCGCCGGAGAAGGGGCAGATCCAGTAACAGCGTGTTACCTTCTTGGTACCCAAGAACCCCTCTCCAGGATATCAGTGCTGTTGTGAGGGTAAGAGTCACTTTCTTGACCCTTCACTCTTTCTGTGTTGCTTGATTAGTTTATTGAGCGAAGGATTAATTGCGTTTATCTGACGTTTGAATATGGCCTTAGTTTGATTGGTTTGATTTGATTGAGTTCATTTCATGTCTGTTTGATTAGTTTGCAGTGACCCATTTCTTGGTTGGTTTATTGAATGGCTCTTAGTTTAACTTGGTTTAATTTAATTGAGTTAATTTCATGTCTGTTTGATTAATTTGAAGTAATCCATTTCGTGGTTGATTGATATATCATATGGGTTTCACTTTTTCTTTGTTTGTAGTAATTGACGTATTAATTTTATTGTAATTTGTTCTGGGTTTGATTGATTCTTATTCTGTAGCAATTAATGTGTTGAGCGCATGTCTCCCTAAATCTTGATTTGTTGTGTTCTCTTGGACTGCATTAATGTCTTGTTGTCATGCAGTTTAGAATTTATAAAGGTGAAAAACACATGTGCATGTGTTTGGTGTATAGTAAGAATTTGTATAAAAATTTATTTGAGTAGTTTTTTATTTTAATTTTTATTATGAGGAATCTGAGGTCCCAGTTCTCCTGGCAAACAGGTGGTTTAGCGTTAATTGTGTGTTGTTTCAGCTTTTATGGCCTTAATAGTGTGCACATTTATTCTATTGTATGTACTTTGTATACTAGTTGTGGTATAATGCATTGATTAGTTCATTGATTAGCTCATACTTGTTATACA